>BJCO01809297.1:0-15474 GCA_018326465.1 Flaveria floridana
TTATTTATCGAAGGTAGGTGAAGCCTTAGTGCTAACTTTCATATTAGTATTGTTAATATCTTAGTGAAATTCATTGGCCTTATTCCTTGCCTAATATCGTAGTAAAATTTATCTGTCTTAAACATATTTCAATGCTGGTGTGTTTGCTTTTGTGATGTATGCTTACTTGCTTAATTGCTTAGGTGAGGTATACATTATATTATGATTGTTATGCATACGCTACTGCTTATGTGATATGTGATGTATGCAATATAATCTGGTTATTTTGCTTATGAATTTGCATATGCAAAATCAAAAAAAAAAGAAACTCTTATGTGATGTATACTTATGTGATATATACACTACAATTTGGTTGTTATCGATGTCGAGCCGGGGGTCTCTTTAGAAGCGGTCTCTCTGTCTCCCAAGATAGAGGAAAGACTGACCACCATCTACCCCTTCCAGACCCGATTTCTAGTGGGACATATTGGGTATGTTTGTTTGTTTGTTTGTTTGTTTGTTTAGTCGTTTCATCGCTTTATATATATAGCTTATTTTCAAATCATAACTGTGAAATACTTGATAACCATTTGATGTTGTGCTGCCACACGTGTTTAAAGTCCAATACAATATTTGTTACCTTATTATAAATTATAGTGTATTTCATTGAATTTATGTATCAACTGGAAAATTAATTGGTACTAAAATTCATATAGAGTTATAGTAAGAAAAATGTGAGTTTAATACGTGTTTTTCTATATTTTTAATTGGGATATGATTTTGATTATTTTATCATATATGTCAGCTTATTGTGTCTGAGACATTAATAATGTCAAACTTTAGTTTATTGTGTCATATTTTATATTGTTTGTTATTTTGTATTCATTGATGTTTTTGATTATTTTATGTTATTTTTCTTACTTTTTTATAGATTATATAAAATTGTTATCTATTATTGTGTTTTACAATTAGTACACACTAATGTTATTTCACGAATACGATTTTTCAAAATCACAGTGTTTCAAATAATATGATGTCACACCCCCGCTTATAGCGAAAACACGAGAATGTAACGTACGGGATCGTCATAACACATTGTTAATTAATATAGATGCATTAAATGATAAAATCCAATGTGTCATGACGTCCCCCGACACAAAGGAGACTTGCGTCGCAGTTAGTCAATTCCACGACAATCATAGTCAACAGTCAAAATGAAATTAAAGTCCTACACCCCGGGAACAAGTAAACGAAAGCATGATCAATAAAGATAACCCAAACAAAACATGATATCAGTAACACATGAAAAGTCTTAAAATGCATTTTCTTAAAGTCTTTGCAAAAGCCAGCAACTCTACTTATGCTTGTTGATTATTACCTGAAAAGATATGCTCAAAAGGGTCAACATATTATGGTGAGTTCGCAGGCTTCAATAATAAACAAAACTTTATGTTGTGTAATAGTTTGATAGGATATAGTGCATATAGTTATAAGCAAACACATCATATGTAAACATGAGCCTCACAACTAAACCTATGACATACACACAAAACTTGTCGAAACATATTCACCCTAGAGCCCGTCCATAGCCACTTTCTGTCCCAACTAGTATACTAACAAACAAGGGTATGAGTGTCAACCTAATAGTACTATCAATACCTGTCCGTCGGCTCCAACATCGGAGTTAAATAGTTGTTAATAAAGAACCATACAGAAAACTCATGCGTGTACCAGATATTAATAGTAAACATAACAGTCCAAAATATTTAATAAGTGCACAGTATAAAAAGGGTGAGCATACTTGTCACACCCCCGGCCCAAGGAGGGTGGGACGTCACAGACTAGCTACATACATGGCAGTGAAAACAAACCATCAAGAGAGCACACAAGTAGAGAAATCACATGGCACTACTTAAATCTTACAAATCTAGGGGTATAACAGTTAAGCCCAGTTACAATAGAAGTGTTTCAGAACAAAGTGTACATAAGTTTTAAGTAACATCAAATATAAATTGTCCAAGCGTTAAAAGTTGAGTCCAATAATGCCTGGGGTCGGGTGCTAGGTCATCCATTAGTCTTCTAATCAAGTTGGACTTCCATCAAGGGTTACCTGAACATGCTCAAAAATATTTTGTGTCAACTAAAAAGTTGGTGAGTTAAAGTGCTTAAAGTTTGTAAACAAAAGGATTCTTTGAAAATCCGTAAGTTATTTCTAGAATCATAAAATCACTATTGTGGGGTCACAACTAACCCTGCACTCAATCCTGGTTAGCCTCTTCTAAAGTTGTGTTATACCGGTTAACCTATAGGGAGAACTAAGCCTCAAAACAGTGCACCATACCTGCTGGATGGTTCACCATAGTATCTTATAAAAACCTGTCACATGACACAAATGGCCTCATAGGATCTCAGTGTGGTACCCTTCCGATTATACAGAAGGCACTATGTGTGGGGGATTCCCCAAGTAGATCAATCCATATAAAACAAGCGGTTCATGAAAGAATTAATGATTGTGATACAAGTATAAGCAGGTATCAATATTTTCCACAACATATAAGCATCATAAAATAGCACAATAATAGTTTCAGTTTAAATAGAGCATGCTTCATCCCAAAAGAATAGTAAAAAAAGGAAACACTAGAACTCACCTTAGGTAAATCAACAGTTCTTCAATCACAGAAAAGATCCAAGTCCTAGCACCCTATGATCAAGATACAGGTAGTAAGCTATAGGTTCTTAGAGTATTGGAAGTGTAACTAAGTGTATTTTATGGTTATAAGTTCACATGACTTCGTTTCTTAGAAGTTTGCGTCAAAAAGTTTTCTTTTTTGGAAAGTTATGGTTTTGGCATATGAACGACAAGCTTTTATGGTTCTCAAAATTTTTTTTACATAAAAATAGTTTTCGGTCATATGGTTACTGAAATTTAGTTATTTTTACAGAATTTACATTTTGGTCACTCGAGTTTCAAAATTTACAATTTTACCGCCAAGGTTGCATTCTTTCCATTTCTTGACCCAATATGGCCCTTATTAGTTCCTAGAGGTTTTTATATTACTTCTAAGCCTATTTACACTTATATTTTCCAGCATTTGAAACACAAAATTTGAGTTACCGGTTATGGTAAAATCGTTACTTTAGGCATCTAGTTTTAAATCTTTTAATTCCAACCTATAACACTCAACTATTACATTTTAAAGAATTTTAACCAAGGTTATAAACTTTTTTAAATGAATTTTTTGGGTTATTTGAGTAAAATCTTTGTTTTTAAACTAACCCGTTAAAAATCCGTTTTTGCCCGAAACCGACACTCTAATCCACTTTTTTCAACTTTTCACCCAAAATATCACTTTGAGGCCTTCTAACTTACTGAAATAATATGTATTTATTGGTCTTCGGATTGTTACACTATTTTTAAATTTTATCCAAAAATTTCTCGGCTTAGGCTTATCTTTGTTAAATAAATTCATAGAAGTTACATATTAACTCAAAAATTCACCAAATTTGGTTTTTAACACTAAAATACTTATTCTAGGGCCTGGTATTTTTAAAACTTGCAACTTTTTAAGTTTTGGTCATTTTTGAGAATTTCACCACCTTTGGGGTCTTTAATTTCACCTATTAGGTCCATAATACCACTCCATTATACCCATTCAACAACTATCATGAATTTTATAAGATTTTTATGACCAAAATACTGTAACAAACATAATCCCACGGATTTGTACATAACTAGCATCATTGTGGTATTTTAGAGGGTGTTTTACATCATTTGCACATGTGTAATCGTCATAGTTTGAGCTCAAACATAGTCAAACCTTTTTGTAACTTTCAAACCAGATTATAATAATATTTATTTACTGTTTTAAAGTAGGTTATTAACTTTTGTTGGTAGGGTTTTCAAAACAAGTGATTAGATGTTGCTAAAACGCATAAAAAGAGGGCTTTCAAGGTAAAGCCTTGTGCACTAACCCTATATTCATGGATTTCCCTTAGAATGTACCTTGAGTGAAGTTATGAGTCCCTCAAGAATGAGAATATAGTAGCAAGTTTCTGCTGGAACAAGAAAGACAAGATTTGATAGTTAAGAGGAGTAAAACTCAAGAAATAGCCTCATTCGAGTATAATGATGCTTACACTTCAAGTGTTCTATGTTTTTAGGAAGATTTGAAGGGTAGGGAAGCTGTTGGTTCTCGAGCTAGGGTTGTATTTCCTTGTTCTTGAAAGTTCTTGCAAGAAACTACACCATTCGATCACCTCCTAGCTTGAACTTGCTCCAAAACGTGATGTTCTTGAAGATGGCTGGGAAAAGAAGAAAAAAGAACAGAAATGTTGAAAAAAATGAAGAGAATTTCATGGATGAGGGAGAGAGTGTGAATAGGGTGAGTGATTTGCATGTTACGGGAAAGAGGGGTGGAGTGTGGTGGTGGTCTTTGTGGGTTTCAAGGGAGAAGAGTGATTGGGGGAGAGGGGAGGCTGATTTTTGTTGTTTAGTGGGAGTTTTAATTTAAATTTTTAGTTATAAATATTTATTTTGTAGTATAATTTGTTGTAAATGGTAGTTTCTAGTTTTATAAGTTTTAAAGGTGTCATGTACAAATATCTATTCGAACCGTGAATGTGGGTGTATGTACACACAATTATTTGTATTCATTCAAAAGTTGAAAGAAACTTTAATATGTAACACCCAAAATTTTTATCAAAATAAAAAAACAATAAGAAAAGAAAAGGAAAACATCTTGAAAGAAGGAAAAGAAACATAAGTGGAGGGGCTTAAGTGTAAAAGAACAAAACTCAAATATTTTAATAATTCTTTGAGTATGGCCGCCGATATATGTTATCAACTCCTGTTTTTGTTGACCAAAAGAAAAGAAGAAGAAGAAGAAGAAGAAGCAGAGTTCTTTGGTTTTAGAGAGAGAAAGAAGTTTTTCTTGGCCTAGGTAAGTTTTCTTGCATAATTGGTTCGATTTTGTTGGGTTTTCGACCATGAAACCGAGTTTTACATGTTTTTATGTGTTTATGTGTTCGGGTTCTTGTGTTCTTGGTGTCTAGGTGTTAGAAACATCAAGATTTCTCAAATTTGAAAGAGTGGTGTGTGGAAGCAGTCAAGGTGAGTTCTTGACCCTGGTTTTATATGTTTTTAAACTTCTTTGGGGCTGCAAAATGCATGTAAAACATTTTACCATTTTAAGTAAGTAATCGTATGTATATGTGTATGTGTTTGGATGTTCTATGGTTGTAGGTGTATGGTAATTGCTTAGAATGCAAAAATATAAGTTAGAACATCTTGGAAAACCGATTGGGTTTGAAAATGATTTTAGAAATGTTTATAAGAATGGTCCATGCGCCTAAACAGTGGTCCATGCGCCTGAAACTTGGCTTAGAAAGTATAAGTAAACCTCATATGCCCAAACAGTGTCCATATGCCTAAGTTATTGGTGAAAATATACTAAGTAATAGTTCATGTTCCCAAATAGTGTCCATGCGCCTAGGATAATTGCCAAAATATGCTAATTACCATCTAATGTGCCCAAACAGTACCCCATGCGCCCAAAATTTATGCCCAGGCGCCCAAGTGTAGGTCATGTGCCCAAATAGTGCCCATGCGCCCGAAGTGGCTCATGCGCCTAAGTGTTGATGCGCCTAAGTAAGTGTCGTGCGCTCGTATAGTGGTAATTCGCCTAAATAGGGCTCACGCGCCTGTAGTGCCAATGCGCCTAGACTGTTTTTACTTAGAAAATTTTAGGCTCATGCGCCTGAAATGTCCCATGCCGCTGTTTTGAACTTAGAACTTTCTAAGGGGTTTTATGAGGTATGTTATTGAGAGAGACACTGATGTGATGGGATGGTCTATGTTTAAAGTATGTATAATGATGTGATGAGGATTATGATATGATGAATTTTATGATATGTATATGTGTATGATTTGTTATCTTTTAACGAATTTCAAAACGTATATATTATATTAAATATGTTATGTATTATGTTATGATTTTATGTAATATGATGTATGTATGAATGAACATAAAGTATAAGCGTAATGAAGTGACAGATAACAAGGATGAAAAGTGAAAAGTAATGAACGAATGAATGGCTTGCAAGCAAATAGAATGGAGGTGCACGGCCATGTTATTGTTAGCTCAACTCTGTGCGGTTTAACTAACCTAAAGGATGCACACAGGGTCAATCATTGCGATTGACGGGACCCTTGCGGCATGCCCTAGGTGATTGGGTTAGCTTCGTGCACATTGCTCGGGGTCTATTTGTAGACCTCAGGCCCAGCATCAGCTTTGTGCACAATGTTCGGGGTATTGCACACTGGTCCGGATGAAAGGGAAAGATGGCATACCCTAGGTGACTGGGTCAGCTTCATGCATAATGTTCGGGGTCTATTTATAGACCTCAGGCCCAGCATCAGCTTCATGCATAATGTTCGGGGTATTGCCCATCGATCCGAATAAAAGTAAAAGATGATGAAAGGTACAAATCAAAAGTATGTATATGAAAGTAAAAGATAGTGAAAAGTACGAAACAAAGGTAAGTACTTGAAATAGAATGTTAATGAAAAGTACGAAACGGAAGTATGCGTGTGATGATGATAGATAACAATGAAAATACGAAAGAACAAAATGAACAATGAATATTGTCTGGATGTACGAATGATGTGTGCTCGCATATGAAAGTAAAGCATTTTATTTAAGAAGTATATTTTTGTATACAAAACATAAAAGGTATTTTAGTACTTCTAAAACTATAACTCACTCAATAACACTGGCTTTTATGCATTTTCAGTTGGCATGTAATTTTGTTGAGGATGGCACACGGGGAGGCTACTCGGTAGGGCAAGACTGACATCCATTCACGCTTAAAGATATTGTTGTTTGGTAATGCAAATTAACAATGCTTTTGTAACTTAAACAATGTTGTATTGCTTAACAACAGTAAATATTAATATGATGAATGATTTTTGGTTAATGTAATTCCACTGCTTAATCTTATGAAATGTGTAATGTTTTATATAATAATGCAATGATTGTCCAACTGTAAGCGTCCCAGGAACGGGGCCTTACAAGTTGGTATCAGACCTAAAGTTTAAGGGAATTGGGTAAAATATTTTCAAAAACCTAATCTTAAAGTAAGAATGGGACTAAAGGAAGGGATGCCAGCCCGAATAGGTACGTGCCATCAGGTATTTATTTTCTCAACTTTAACTAGTATTATGTGCATGTGCTATTTGATTATGTGCTCCCAATAGATTTAGATACAAAATTAGTCAGGATAGGAAATGCTTGGGGCGTGAAGAGTAAAGTAAGTGGCTAATCACAACTGGTCACTGTAATTAGGGACTTACTATACTTAACATAAACTGAGCTATTACCTTGAATGACCATATTGGTGTTTAAATCTTATAGTGATTACAGGATGGCTGCAGGTAGACCGTCTAAGGCCTCTAGGGGTGGAGTACATGGTGGACGTGATGCTAAACCACGAGTTATGAGAAATAGGGCTAAGACTACTGAGAGGACACTTGAAGAGCCCGAGATCCATCACCAAGAAGGTGGTGAAGAGAGTGTGAACTTGAGGGCCTTGGTGAAAGAGACAGTAGTAGAGGAGGTTCATCAAGTTATGCAGACAATTCTACCATCTGTGGTGACTGAAGTGATTAAGGCTGTGAGGGAGGACAAAAAAAAGGAAAGGAATGAAAAAAGGAAGACCACTAGGGAAGAGGAAGAGAACACTCAGAGACTGGGACGGTTGTCTTGAGTGAGGAGGAGGAGGAAGAAGCGACGCAGGAAATTGCACGGGGTTGTAACTATGAGGCGTTTTAAAGATGCAAGCCCCCAACGTTCGATGGAAATGGCAATGCTGCTGCTGCTCACCGCTGAGTGAGAGAGATGGAGGCAGTGTTAGAGATTAGTGAGTGCAGGGAGGATCAGAAGGTAAAGTTTGCCACTCACTCTTTTATTGACTCGACTCTATGTTGGTTGGACAATATTGTTTAAGCCGAGGGCAGCAGGGCCATCGGGAGGATGAGATGAGGAGAGTTGAAGAAGCTCGTAATTGAGGAATTCTGTCCTCATAGGGAACTCGACAAGATATAGAGAGTTCTAACAGCTTGAGGCGGGCACCATGACACAGCAGCAATACACCACTAAGTTTAATGAGATGGCAAGACTGGTGCCGGATCAGGTGACACCGATGTCGAGGAAGATCAAGAAGTATATCCAAGGATTGTCGGGTGACATCAGCAGGCATCTGATTGCTGTCCGGCTGGGTACCTTTTGGTCGGTGGTAGACCTGGCGGGTAGGCTGTATGATGAAAGATATAAGTCGGTGGTGGTTGAGGTGAAGAAGATGGGTGATGGTGACAAAAACTGGGATAAGAAACGGTTTGGGCGTGGTGGTTTCACCCCAAAGAGCAAGATGGCAAGGGTTGATGATCCACGAGCGATTGCAGCAGGCTCGGGGACGAAGAGGTGCGGTAAGTGTGTGAGAGAGCATACTGGCGAGTGCAGGATGGGATTAAATGTGTGGTTCAAGTGCGGGAAGCCTGGTCACATTGCTAAGGATTGTAGGGTGACGAGGTTCTACAACTATGGTGAAGTAGGCCACCTGAGTCGGGAGTGTAAGAAGCCAAGGGCTGAGGGTTCCGGAGCGAAGAAGGGAACGGAGGAAGTATGACTGGGTGTGAGAATGATGTTCTCTATTGTTATGAAATAACAAGGACCGAATATAATGATTGAGTCAGTGATTATATTGAAGAATTATACAATCACAGAACATTATATGCAAGAAATACTCATAAATGCACTTTGTATTGATTAAGATGGACGATTACAATAAATGCTAGGGTTTGAGCACTATACAGTAATAGAACACATTGTGGACAAAAGACTGAATATTTTGATTGTCTAACGTTAGTCAAAAGTCACCTCACATATGAGGTTTTCTATTCTATTTATAGGCTGACATGAAGCCTTTACAAAAGACTAAAATACACCTATACATAATCTAGTCTAAATACAAAAGGTCTTCATCAGCACTTGTTGTTGTTCATCTTCATTAACTAAAGCGGATGATTTGATCTTCATCAACATTTGTCTTTTCTTCTATCGCATTAGTGTTTGGTCATCAGCATTGACAAATGCGGATGAACAAACACTTGGCGTATTTGTTGCTGAGCATCCGCATTAGTTAATGCAGATGTGTAATTCCTTTGTCAGCATTTGTTCGGCTGTCCGTATTTGTTAATGCGGAAGAATAAACACTTGTCAGCATTTGTTCTTTGGTCATCCACATATGCAAATGTGGATACCCGACACTTGGTCTTCTTTTGTTAATGCAGATTCTTCATCCGCATTGGTTCTTAGACTTAGGGAGATTTCAGCAGAGCAACCATCATCCACTACTTGAATTGGCATGTATGATCCTTTCAGGGTCCAACAATACTCCCCCTAAGGATTATACAGCCTAGGAACTTCAAGGTTTTGGTGGATGAGGTTGTGAGGATTCTGTTGGGTCTTGATCAGCAGGAGGAGATGAAGCAGGATCTGGGTCTATGTATGAAGTATCCAGGATGGCTTTAATCATGTTGGAGAATTGTCTTGCATCTATCAACTTTTCTCTACTCAATACATGGATCTTCATTTGGCTCATAGTGTGAATGGCTTCAATGGGCAGCTTTTTCAAAGAGATAGGCTCCCAGAAGGACACAGTTGACAACCTATCTCTATGAATCAATAGAGATCCGTCCACATCTACCTCCATCTTCACAATATTCCCAAATTGCAAAGGAGTCTTATTCTTCCTCCTCTGCTCTCTCTTTTGTAATCTTCTGTCATAGGACATCTTCAGGAGTTTGATACATTTCAGAAAGAATATCAGCTTCTCCAAGCTTGTTGCTGATATCTCTGAAGTGCCTTGTGTAATTGTAGTGGATACAGGATTCATCAAGCAACCTTACTTCATATCCACTAAATAATCTGATTTCAGCCCCTTCTTTTCCTCCCCATTTTCTTTCAGTCACCAACTCATATGTCTTTTCATCATAATAGACATTTGAGATTGGTATGGAGGAATGAGTTTCAGCTACCATCTTTCTCTTTAATGATTCAGTAGGCTTCACCTTGAGCTCAGGAAACACTACTTCTTCAGCAGGTTTTGTCCTTTTCTTCTTAAGAGGGTTAACAAAGGATCTATCTTTCCTCATACAGATAGCCTTGAGAGGTTTGAAGTTGTCTATTCTTTTAAATATCCTCAGAATATCTTCAAACTCATAACCCCTTAACATAGCCTTATGATTAATCAGTCTTATATTGGCTAGTTCTTTTAGATCATGGATTTCCAAGGAGTTCACCAGAGCAGAGTACTCTGTGAAGAATTGGACTAACCCTGAGATCCTCTTGACCATAAAAATGTTCTAGTCACCGTCATACTTTCAGGCAATTATCTTTAGATCAGTCTTAGCCTGGGGAGTAGACACACCACGGATCATCTCTACACTGGTGAGTCCTTCATAAAGCTCTATCTATGAAGGTTCAGCAAACCACTCAGGATATCTATGCAAAATAGGTGCCAAAGAGTCATGATCTCTATGGGTGAGCTGCATGTCTTGTGCTAAAACTCTGGATCTAGGCTTTTGTCTGGTTATTTCTTCTTCCGTTTTCTTTAGCCTATCTTTCTTCACATTGATCATTCTAAGGATATCAGCCCTTAGAGAATTTGTCTTCATATTTCCTAGTTTTCTCTTAGTGAATCCTTGATCAGAAGATAGTCCTTCATTTCCCTATCAGTTATACTATAGGGATCAGGATACAGTGGTTGAGAAGATTTAGTCTGCTTGGCCATTGATGAGGATTTTACCATAGGAGCTTTGGGTGAATGAGTCTTTTCATACTCAGTCTCATATGTAGGGTCCAACAGTTTGTTTAGCTTTTCTTCTTCTTCTATCATCCCCTCATAAGTCAACCTGAATACCTCATCAGGATCATATCCGTGGTCAATCAAAAATATGGCTTTCACCATCAGATCATCTGATTTGGCTTTCTCTACCATCTCATGTACTGATGGTTTCTCCTGTTCAGGGCTTTCCCTAGCTATTGGTTCATCAACCACATAGCCACCCTCTATCTTTCCTTCTTCCAGATCAATAATTTCATCCTTCTTTTTCAATTGAGCTTCAGCGTTTTCATGTTCTTCTAAGAATTAAGCAATGGATGCAAGGCTACAGGGATCATCATTTTGCCTTTTCTTGATTGCTTCTTCTTCTTTATTTGGTCTTTTTCCCTTAGCCTTTTCATCTAAGTATTTCCTCTTTCTGGAGTATGTTTACACTGTTGGTCTTTTCTTCTATCGCATTAGTGTTTGGTCATCTTCATTGACAAATGCGGATGAACAAACACTTGGCGTGTTTGTTGCTGAGCATCCGCATTAGTTAATATGGATGTGTAATTCCTTTGTCAGCATTTGTTCAGCTGTCCGCATTTGTTAATGTGGAAGAACAAACACTTGTCAGCATTTGTTCTTTGGTCATCCGCATATACAAATGTGGATAGCCAACACTTGGTCTTCTTTTGTTGATGCAGATTCTTCATCCTCATTGGTTCTTGGACTTAGGGAGATTTTAGTAGAGCAACCATCATCCACTACTTGAATTGGCATGTATGATCCTTTCAGGGTCCAATAATACTCCCCCTTAGGATTATACAGCCTAGGAACTTCAAGGTTTTGGTGGATGAGGTTATAAGGATTCTGTTGGGTCTTGATCAGCAGGAGGAGATGAAGCAAGAGTTGGGTCTGTGTATGAAGTATCCAGGATGGCTTTGATCATGTTGGAGAATTGTCTTGCATCTGTCAACTTTTCTCTACTCAATACATGGATCTTCATTTGGCTCATAGTGTGAATGGCTTCAATGGGCAGCTTTTTCAAAGAGATAGGCTCCCAGAAGGACACAGTTGATAGCCTATCTCTATGAATCAATAGAGATCCATCCGCATCTACCTCCAGCTTCATATTATTCCCAAATTGCAAATGAGTCTTCTTCTTCCTCCTCTGCTCTCTCTTGTGTAATATTCTGTCACAGGCCATCTTCAGGAGTTTGATACATTTGAGAAAGAATTGCATATCAGCTTCTCCAAGCTTGTTGCTGATATCTCTGAAGTGCCATGTTTAAATGTAGTGGATATAGGATTCATCAAGTAACCTTACTTCATATCCATTAAATAATCTGATTTCAGCCCCTTTTTTTCCTCCCCATTTTCTTTCAGTCACCAACTCATATGTCTTTTCATCATAATAGACATTTGAGATTGGTATGGAGGAATGAGTTCCAGCTACCATCTTTCTCTTCAATGATTCAGTAGGCTTCACCTTGAGCTTAGGGAACACTACTTCTTCAGCTGGTTTTGTCCTTTTCTTCTCAAGAGGGTTAACAAAGGATCTATGTTTCCTCATACAGATAGCCTTGAGAGATTTGAAGTTTTCTGTTCTTTTAAACATCCTCAGAATATCTTCAAACTTATAACCCCTGAACATAGCCTTATGATTAATCAGTCTTAGATTGGCTAGTTCTTTTAGATCATGGATCTTCAAGGAGTTCACCAGAGCAGAGTACTCTGTGAAGAATTGGACTAACCCTGAGATCCTCTTGACCATAAACATGTTCCAGTCACTGTCATACTTGCAGGAAATTATCTTCAGATCAGTCTTGGCCTGGGGAGTAGACACACCTCGGATCATCTCTGCAGTGGTGAGCCCTTCATGAAGCTCTATCTGTGAAGGTTCAGCAAACCACTTAAGATATCTATGCAAAATAGGTGCCAAAGAGTCATGATCTCTATGGGTGAGCTGCATGTCTTGTGCTGAAACTCTGGATCTAGGTTTTTGTCTGGTTATTTCTTCTTCCATTTTCTTCAGCCTATCTTTCTTCTCATTGATCATTCTAAGTATAGCAGCCCTTAGAGAATTTGTCTTCATATTTCCTAGTTTTCTCTTAGTGAATCCTTGATCATAAGATAGTCCTTCATTTCCCTATCAGTCATACTGTAGGGATCAGGATACAGTGGTTGAGAAGATGCAGTCTGCTTGGCCATTGATGAGGATTTTACCACAGGAGATTTGGGTGAATGAGTCTTTCCATACTCAGTCTCATATGTAGGGTCCAGCAGTTTGTTTAGCTTTTCTTTTTCTTCTATCATGCACTCAAAAGTCAACCCAAATACCTCATCAAGATCATATCCGTGGTCAATCAAAAATATGGCTTTCACCATCAGATCATCTGATTTGGCTTTCACTACCATCTCATGTACTGATGGCTTCTCCTATTCAGGGCTTTCCCTAGCTATTGGTTCATCAACCACATAGCCACCCTCTATCTCTCCTTCTTCCAGATCAATAATTTCAGCCTTCTTTTTCAATTGAGCTTCAACTTTTTCATGTTCTTCTAAGAATTCAGCAATGGATGCAAGGCTACGGGGATCATCTTTTTGCTTTTTCTTGACTGGTTCTTCTTCTTTAATTGGTCTTTTTCCCTTGGCCTTTTCAGCTAAGTATTTCCTCTTTCTGGAGTATGTTTGCACTGTTGGATCAGAAGAGGTTTCAGCCTTTTCAGCTTCTTTGGGCAGTTTTTCAGTTTTTTGTATTTTCAGATTCATCAACTGCAGCAACTGCTGATTCTTCTCTTTGTTGTTTTTCTTCACATCATTTTCTAATCAGCTCATTTTGTTCATCAGATAGGGATATAGCAGGCATAATTTGCAGGCTCAATTCCTTCTCAGTTGGGACAAGAGATTGAGGAATGACTACATATCATTCAGTACCTTCCCTCTGATTGACTATGAAATCCTAAAAGTCATCATCTATAATGAATACTTCTGCAGCAAAGAAGTCGGGAGCTTTAATCATATCACTGAATTATCATCATCATCCAACTCTAATGGAGTGTCAGCATAATCACCAAACTGTACACACTATCTCACAGTTTCCTCAGTGATGACTAGAGTGTGATCTTCAGTGATTCTTTCTGACAGAGTCCGTACACCGTCTATGTCTATTACTTCAGCATTTCCCTAGAAAGATCTTATGAAGTTCTCATAGATAATTGGTCTGATAGTAATAGCATGTGCCACTCTAGTAGTCAAGATGAATCTGATCATGTCTCTTAAACCTTCTACCTCAGGAGCATCAGTTTTGAACACGATGCATATGAGTTAGATATGGATCATAGATTATCAATTACATTGGTGAAATCAAGCTGATTATTTCAGTTTTTTCTTTTGTTGGACCAAAAGAACCAATGAGCCAGATCTGAAAAACCTTTAAGTCTCGCAGACATCACAACAACTGCTGAAGACTTTAACAACTGATGATGACAACAACTGAAGACTTCATCAGCTGAAGTACAAAGACAGAAGATATCAGCTAATGTACAAAGTCTGAAGACATCAGCTGAAGCACAACAACTGAAGACATCAGCTGATGTACAACAACTGAAGACATCAGCTGATATACTCTGAAGACATCAGCTGAAGTACAAAGACTGAAGACAACAACTGAAGACATCAGCTGAAGACATCAGCTGATGACAACAGCTGAAGTTCAAAGTTCAAGTCTGAAGTTCAAGTTCTACTAAAGACTTCAGAGGTTGTCACAACAGCTGAAGAAGTATTCTTCAGTTGTTATGATGGTTTTTCCTTTTCAGTAGTCTCCTTTCAGTTGTTTCCTTTCAGTAGTTTTCTTTTATGTTTCAGTACTTTGTAAAACGTCTGAAGAGTTCTTCAGACGTTGTAGTTTCAGTAGTTTCTTTTCAGTAGTTGTAATAGTTTACACTTGTCTTTTGTAAGAAGATATCAGCTGTTAGACATCTTCTGTAGTTTAGTCTCTTTCAGTAGTTTGTTGTAATAACGGTTAGATGTCACTGTCAAGTGTCATCAGCTGATGTCATCTTTCCTATAAAAGGAAAGATGACCTAATTGTAACTGTGCCGAAGCGTGTGTTGAATGAATATATACCTTTTGGCAGAAATTCTCTCTATCTCTATAACCATACTGTTTCATTGATATATCGTGTGTGTTCTTGCTATACTTTGTTCTAATTCGTGTATAATTCCGCTGCAAATCCAATCTAATTGATCAAACTAGATGCTGAGATCCTTTCAAATGGTATCAGAGCTGGTTAATCATTGATCGATTTAATAATTGATCATTGAAACTGCTCTTTAGACATATACATTTGATCGAATTAGCAAATTTGCAAGAATCGGGTATAGAGATTGAGTTTCTGTTGCTTTTGGTCATTCAATTTGAGGTTCTAAGTGGTTTTGAGCTAGATTTACTGAAATTACTTTGAATTTGCTTGAATTTGTTCAATGGCGACACCAACAAATGATCCTCACAATACTGGCTCCTCAACAAAGCCTCCGATGCTTGTTAGGAGTGAGTATAACATATGGCAATGACGTACGCTCCATCACCTGTCTATCAACAGCGCTGGTTGTT
>BJCO01809299.1:0-14422 GCA_018326465.1 Flaveria floridana
TACTTAAATAACATCAAATAATAAAAGAGTGTGTGTGAGTTATACAATTAAAAGGTTAATTATATAACTTAATTAGTGACTAGTTAACATTAATAAAAATGGGTGTTTAAGTTTTGGGGGGAAAACCCCTTTGAACAAAAACATTCGGCCGCCCCTTATGGGGACTCTTTGGCCTTTTGTTACTTGGGATTAGACACTCCATTTACTAGACACACACTCCACCTCTCATTCTCTCTCTAACATGCAAGAACCAAGAACATTTTCTCTCAGGTTTTGAAGATATGCAAAGCTGAAAATCGGATTTTCAGCTCACTCTTGGTTCGATTTTTGGTGTTGAAATCCTAGCAAAAGGGTGTTTGTTGGGGGCTTGTGGGTGTGGAAGCTTGAGGACACCTATCCTTGGTGTTTTGGCCATTCAAGAGCAGCTCCATCTTCATACAAAATCGATTTTTCTACAGCTCTACAAAGGTTGTATCTTTTGTATTGTTTTGGCTGTTTATTCTTCTTGATTGCTTGTTCAAACACATATAAAGGATCCTATGTTCTTGGGTTTGTTGAGACAAAGTTATGAGCTTTAATTTTCAGATTATAAAACATGAAATTAAGCCCTTATTCCACTGTGTTTTTCTTGTTTAAATGGTTACACAACTATGTATATGGTCCAACAAACCCAACATTTATCACCACCACCCGTCTTTTTCACCTCCACCACCGTCTCCTCCCGCTCATCATACAATCTACCTGTCAGATCTACAACCGATCAAAAGGTTCCTGGCTGAGCAGCGATCAAGTGCCTTTGAATGTCAGCCGACAATCCCTGGATGTACCTCTTGATCTTCCTTGACACCGGCGTCACCTGATCTGGTACCAGCATCGCAATTTCATTAAATTTGGTGGTGTATTGCTGGTGGGTAATGGTTCCCGCCTCAACTTGTAGGAACTCCCTCTAGATCTTGTCAAGTTCCCGGTGAGGACAGAATTCCTCGGCCACCAACTTCTTCAACTCTCTCCATCGCATCTTCCCGATTGCCCTGGCACCCTCATCTTGAACAATGTTTACCTACCAACACAACGCTAAGTTGATAAAAGAGTGAGTAGCGAACTTCACCTTCTGGTCCTCGTGACACTCACTGATCTCCAGAACCGCTTCCATCTCCCTCACCCAGCGGTGAGCAGCAGTAGCATTACCGTTGCCATCGAAGGTCGGGGGCTTACACCGTTCGAATGACCTATAACTACACCCCTTAGCCGTCACCTCAACAGAAGCATCCTCCTTATCACTGGACAACACTATATCAGACCCAGGCTGTTCCTCCTCCCCCTTTCTCTCCTTTCCTGTTGATCCTTTCTGATCAGCCTTCTCCTTTCTCTCTTCAGTCCTCACTGCCCTGATAACTTCGGTCACCACAGACGGTAAGACGTTCTCCATGACTTGGTGCACCTCACAGCAATCGCCTCCCTAGCTAAGGCACTCAAACTAGCATTCTCGTTCTCCTCACTCCGGCCATGAACTTCAGGGTTCTCGTGAGCTGTCTTGATAGCCTTAGCACCACTCCTCGTAACACGTGACCCAGCACCACGTCCACCGCTACCTCTACCCCTAGTAGCCTTTGAAGATTTCCATCCAGCCATCCTCTAAATGCTATAAGATTCAAATACTAACACTGTCACTCAAGGTAATTACTCAGTTTATGTTAAGTATAGTAAGTCCCTAATTACAGTGGCCAGTTATGATTAGCTACGTACTTTACTCTTCACACCCCAAGCATTTCCTATCCTGACTATATCAGTATCTAAATCTACTAAGAACACATGAGTTAAATAGCACACGCATATAATACTGGTTAACTTTAAGAAAAGAAATACCTGATGGAATGTAGCTACTCGGGATGACATCCCTCCATTCGTCCCATTTTCAGTTTAAGTTTAGGTTTTTGAAAATATTTACCTAATTCACTTAAACTATGGCTCTGATACCAACTTGTAAGGCCCCGTTCCCGGAGACCTCACATTTGGACAATCATCGCCATTATTACATAAAACATTACATAATTCATACAATAAGCAGCGGAAATTCATTTAACAAAAGCCATTCACTATTATTAATAATTACTGTTGTTAAGCAATACAATGGGGTTTAAGTTACAAAAGATTGTTTAATTGCATTATAAAACAACATCATAAGTAGTGAATGGATGTCAGTCTTGTCCCACCGAGTAGCTTCACCCTCGTGCCATCCTCAGCAATATTTACCTGCCAACTGAAAATGTATAAAAGTCGGTATTGTTGAGTGAGTTCTAGTTTTAAAAGTATTAAAATACCTTGTATAATTTGTATATGAAAATACTCTTTCAATAAAATACTTTCTTTACTTTCGTACGTGAGCACGCATCATGTGCACATCAAGGTAATACTTTCTTTCTTTCTTTACTGTACGCATTCATTCGTTTCGTACTATTATCATTATCTTTCACTTTCTTATGGACCAATGTGCAATACCGCGAACATTGTGCATGAAGCTGATGCTGGGCCTGTGGTCTATAAATAGACCACGAACATTATGCACTAAGCTGACCTATACACCTAGGGTACGCTACAAGGGTCCCTGTCAGTCTCAATGACTGACCCTGCATGCATCCTTCAGGTTAGCTAAACCGCATACAGTTGAGCTAACGACAACATGGTCGTGAACCTCCTATACATTTGCTTGCAAGACTTGCATTCTTTCATTTATGTTCCACTTTTCTTTATTATTAATCTTTCACTTTTACTAATGATAATACTTTACGTATACATTAATAAACACACCACGTAAAGTCACATAATAATAATTATTAAGGAACATCAGAACAACTTTGATTATGCATATTAATAACAATTTGAACCTTAAAGTCAAACTAAGGTCAAGCCCTAATCATTCTGTTTTCACAAAAATTTTAGGAAAAATTCTAAGTGTTAGGCACATGAGGACTATGCAGGTGCATGAGGCCTGTTTAGGTGCATTACAACTATACGGGCCCATGAACTTAGGTGTATCAACACTTAGGGGCATGAGCCACTTTGGGCGCATGGGCACTATTTGGGCGCATAGGGTATACTTAGGCGCCTGAGCTTAGAACTTAGGCGCATGAACTATTGTTCAGGCGCATGGACTTCGACTTAGAATTTCTATGGCATTGGTTGCTCACATGGGGTAATGTTTGGGCGCATGGCCACACTTTAAATATTCTAAGGCAAATTCATGAGGCTTAGGTAGGCGCATGATCATTCTGTCTAATATGTTTCTCGAATGTGTTCAGTCCCAAACATTATACCATCCTATTCTAAGCTTATTTAAAGCCTTTCTAAGCATAAACATCATATAAACAACCGTAACACATCACCATACAAGCATTAAACATGCGGGTATACGTACATAGTAATTTAAAAATCATTTAATACATTTTCAGCCCCAAGAAATGTTAAAACATGTAAAAATGTGGGGTCTAGAACTCACCTGATGTATCAAACAAGCAAAAGTCCTCCAAACTTGCTTGTACATGAATTCAAACACCTAAAACAAGCCAAATAAACACCAAAACATGTATAACACTTATAAACCGGTTTTAAGGTTGAAAACCCAATAAAAACCGAGTCAATTATACGAAGAACTACTTACCTAGATCGAAAACCACTTCTTCTTCTTCTTGAAACCGAGGGAAAACTTTTGTTCTTCTTTTCTCCTTTTTCAGTCGACAAAAAGAGTAGAATGTGGGCATGGCATGGGCGGCCATGCCCCTTTAAAATTAAAATTTGTACTTTTGTGTCATTTTACATAATACCCCCTTCCACTTTGTCTCCTTTTTATTTCCTTCCAGATACTTTTATTTTCCTTTAATTTGACTAGGAATTTCGGGCGTTACAAGTCTACCCCCCTCAAAGAGGTTTCGTCCCTGAAACCCGTCATTCTTCAAATAACTGTGGATAATGTTGTCTCATCTCTTCTTCAGTCTTCCACGTAGACTCCAAACCTTTTCTGCTCCGTAAAGAGCATGTTATGTTGTCTCATCTCTTCTTAAGTAAATGACCATGCCGGGCTTAAGAACAATGCACTCATGCTCAGTAAAGAGCATGTTATGTCTCTGGTCATAAAATTAGGATACACTCAGTAAATTGTACCCAAGATCCTTAACAAAATTTACCTTCTAAATGCTGAGCTTACCATTTATGACCTTGCCCCTTCTAGTAATGTAACCACCAGCATCTCCTTCAAAAGCAACTGGTCCTCTATTAATTTTCTCAAAATTTTAGAGCAAGGAGTCTTGCCTGTCATGTGCCTAGAGTAGCCACTATCAATAACCCATACATTTCTTTTGGCCTTCAGCTGTTCCTGCATAATAAAAGGAGAATCAGTTACATTTGGAAACCCAAGACTCATTGGTCTTAGGCTCTTCAAAATGAGCTGAAGACAATGCAACATTAATTGATCCCATATTGAGACTATTGAGATCATTTACCGTTGTGCATGAAGAATTTTCAGTCACATGGTCTTCCTTTATCTTCCACACCATCTTTTGTAGATTCGACTTGACCATCAAAGCTTCAGAAGCTTTTACAACTTTGGAAGTTTTGGAAACTGACCCTTCGGAAGATCTGGCATTCACTGCAACAAGCTTTAGTGCTTTGGAAGCATTCCTTTCTTCCGAGAACAAGTTTTCTTCCGAAGGCAATTTTTCACTTGTCTTCATTTTCATTTTGGAGCTTTTGAAAGAAACACTAATTTCTTCCAAAGCTTTTTCCTTCTTACTCTTCTCAGAAGTCTTCTTCTTGGTTATGTTAATAGTAATTTTGGGATTGTAGATGCAACCGTTAGCCAGTTGAGAAGTACTGCCACACATAATGTAGATAAAATGCTTTCTTTAGAGAGCGTTCTTGTGAGAAGAAGACTGAGTTTGATCACCTTCCATCTCCATCCCTATCTTTGAAGATGTTGTGGCAGGCTTCCTATGGTGAAGCTTGCCTTTGGAGGTGGATAGTTCATGCTGTGTAGTAGTGTTACATAGCTGCTTAGTCTTCATTCCTTCATAGGGATGAGTTGAACATGTACTTTTACTCTTGGTACTAGAGTTCAAAGTTGTGTCCTTAGTCTTTACCACTTCAAAACGAGCAGAGATAAAAATTTGTTTCTGCTTGGAGTTGAAAGTGACCTTGATCTCCTGAGCTCTTTTTGATCTTCTCTTTGCTGCTCGGATCAAGTTCTTCCTCTTAGACTTAGTCATCCCTAACTTGTTCCTCTCCTCAGGAGTGTAGTGACCCTTGTTAGGATAATCTTCCTCACTCTTCCTATACCCATCCTTCACTACCTCCTCTTCATCCTCTTCATCCTCTTCATTACTAGGATCTATGGATGGCAGCTCATCTTGACTAGTTCCACACCTTGGAGATCTTACAGATAATAAAGTGTATGGAGGAGCTATCTCAATAGATCCTAATCCATGTTTGTTCTAATAACACACTTTGGCCTTGCTGATCACTAGCTCATCCTGGCACTCAGTTAACTTAATAATGAGATCTTTGATCTGAGTCCTGCAGTTGGTATGCTCATGTTTAAGAGTTGAAATGGTTTTCTTTAAGTCTTCTATTTTTAACTTATACTCATTTTCAGCTTTTTTTTAAATCAGATTGTAATATGTTCAAAGACTCATGATCAAATTTCATTTCTAAGTTATAGGACCTGTATCTATTAACTTTAGCAATGTATTCTGGGGTAAAAGATGTTCCAATACCTTGGCTTCATCAGGATCTGCCATTAGTGCTTGGTTTGGAGACACATCTTCTACCTGGAGCTCCAATCAAAGCCTCCTTCTTCAACAGAAACTGCAGCTTGCTGCTTAGGCTTCTCAGTGTGTGAGGCTTCCTTAGTGTAGTTTGACTTGGGTTTTGCTTGGCCACCATTTGTCCTGGGTGCCTTGCACTCCCTAGCAAAGTGTCCCATTTGGTTACAGTTGTAACACTTCACTTTGCTTTTATCTAGTCCACACTTTCCACTAGATACATTGCTAGGAAACTTTCTCCGTGTCCTCTTGTAGAACTTCTTGGCTCTATGAGTGAGAAGAGCCATTTGTTGAACTATCTCCATGTACTCCAGGTTATCTGGATGGAGGCAGTCCAAGTCTTCAAGGGTGAAGAAAAAGTTTCATGTGCTTTCATCATGAGACATAAAGGCATGTGATAAACTTGTCTCTTGGAATGGGCTTCCATGGATGTATCTCTCCTTTGGTGTCTCAGGGAAGGTGATGAAAGGGCCTTTGGGTGAGTTGTTAGGGTAAGAGATGAAATGGTGTTGTGGTTCTCAACAATCCCTTTCAACCACATGAAGGGCAGAACTCTGCTGATTGTTAGAGTTGCCAGATGGATTTTGCATGTTCATCACCATCTGGTAACCACTGAGTATGCCATACAACTCAATGAGAGTGAGGGTCTTGAGATTTCCAGTCCTCTTAATGACCACACAATCACAATGTCCCTATTCTCCAGTTTTACTCCAACATCCATCAGAGTGTCCATAATCTCAATATACCTGAAGTATTGTTAAGTCATGGTTTCACTTGCTTTGAAGGTGAAATTATCAAACTACTGCTTCAGAAGATCCTTCTTGTTTTCTTTTGCCTCAGAAGAACCTTCATACATCAGCTTCAGTGCATCCCGGAGCTGCTTAATAGTTTTGCACTTCTTGAAGCCTCTGTAGATGGCATTTGGAAGAGTAGTTTAAAGGGCAATCATGGATTTCTGATCTATATCAATTATTTTTCTCTCTTCTTCAGAATAGTCAGCCACCTCCTTTGGAATCATGCCACCTCCAGTAGCAGCTGAAGATGTGCATGGAATGTAACATCCTTTATGTTAGGTCCCTTAAAAGATTAACATTTAGTCTTTAGTGTCTAGTTTTATAGTTTATACTAGTATAGGGACTTTATGTGTAAATTTAGTTCCTTAGGTTCTAGTATAAATAGCATAGACGTAGTATAGATTGTAAGTTTTTGTATGTTTTTATGAGAACTGCTCTCTATCTTTTGTAATCGTCTTTTGCTATCAATGAAATACGAATTTTGTTGATTTTGCTTGATTTGATTACAATTACTTGTATTTTGCTTTGAATTGTTCATATAATATTTACAGATTGCTCTAATTGATCCTATCACTTTAGTAACAGACTCCCACATCTTGCTATCTTGTGACTTGATGAAGCCTTCCATTCTTAGGCACCAAGTATAGAAATCATCAGGAGTGATCAGTGGGGACATTACCATGGTACTGGTTTCCATATCAACCTTGGATGCTGCCATTTGAGTTGTTAAGTGATTTGTGAGAACTGAGGAGATTTAAGATGGATAGGTCTTACATTCAAGAGCCTAGAATGCTCTGATACCAATTGCATGACCGATTAAGGAATGGTTAATACAATCAGTCTCATAATGAGGAGAGAGTTAGAGCACTTAACAGATCAAATAGGGAACCGGGGATTTGAGAGTTAGGATGCAAGGAACAGTAGTAAGTAAAGAGACAGAACTTAAGACAATATATATAAGGTTTTCAAGGATGATGTATATTAATCTCAAGTTCTCTTAAAAGAGTTACAATGTATAAGAAATAAGTTACAAGAGATTAAGATACTTTATACTACACCCTACAACCGGCCATACTTGGAAAGCCAGTTGGAACATTGAAAGACAACAAAATCAATGTAGAGTTAAAAGGCAGATTGCCTTTCGACTAGTGACTATGACATGCCATAGATCACATCCTAATATTATACAAAGAGGATAAAAGTACATAAAGTACAAAGTTACAAGCAAAGACCTTAATGTACAGTTACAAAAGCATGGACCTATTCACCAACTTATGCAAGTTGGTAAGTCTTCGGAGTTGCAGCGAAAAGTTGGTCAGCTTTTGTAAAAGTACATCAGAGAAAAGCATGTTCTTCTAAGTCTTTGGAAGAAATTAGTCTTCATTTTATTAGGCTTCGGAAGACTTTGTCTTTAAAGCTTTTGGAAGACTTCATCTTTGGCTTCGGAAGATTTTATCTTTGGCTTCGGAATACTTTATACTTAGAATATTTCTTGTGTTGAGTATAAAGCTTCCTCGGGAACTTTTGGCTACGAAAGTTTTATACTTTGCATGAAAATCATGAAAAGTGTAAAACTTCCGTAGCAATTCTACTTGGTACTTTGGTGCATGCATGCAGGAAGCCCTTTGGTTACTTTGGTTGCATCAGCCACTATATAAACCTTACAACCCCCCCCCCCCAAGCTGATGCTACCAAAACTAAGAAGGTTGATCTTCACTTGATTATCCTCATTAGAATCATGGCCATTCCTTTCTTCATTAGTTGGTCAGGATCCCTCAGACTTTCAAAATATCTTCTCATGTCATGGAGATCATGCAGAGGTAGATCAAGTATGTCTTGCCAGAAGTAGACATCTTGACCACCTTAATCTCTGATGACATACCATCTATCTAGATTAGCAGCAAGGGTCCATGACAGGATGGGTCTTCCAGCTACAAGAGGCTGTACTATGGTAGGAGTTGGTTGATCAGCTTCTTGATGCACCTCCTCAGGATGTTCTGACTCATCCTGAGGTTTTGAAGTGGATGCCTTTTTCTTATTGCTTACTTTCTTTGCATCCATCCTTTTCTTCCTCTTTGGAGTGTTTAACTAAGAGGGCTGGTCTTGAGTACCATGTTGTTCTATTATGCCTCTCTCAGTTAGGTCCTCTTCTCTCATAGGTTTAGAAGATGAAGTTGGCTGTGAAGCAGCTAAAGGTCCAGGTTGTGTTGTTTATGGTTCAACATTAACCTCAACCTCAGGAAGAACTTGGGTTTATGGAGAATGTAATTCCACAAGCTCTCCCTTTTTAATCTTCTGCTTGATCACCCTAATGTGCTCATCCATAGTGGATAGAGACGTAGCCTCCTTCTGGAGAATCCATACAACTTCAAGAAGCTCATCATCATTTGTCTATCAGCAGACTTCTTTTGGCTCTTTTAGATGATGGCCCTTGACTTTGCAGCTTCTTCCCTTAATTTTCTCTTAGCAGCTTTTTGTTCATTCAAGAACTGTAGTTCAAGGCGCTTAATATACTTAAACTCAATGTATTCAAAGGAGAGGGAAAGAAGTGCAGATGCCTGGTAGAGAACTGTGGCACTCAAGTAGTTGATCATATTTTGTCTCTCAGCTTCTCTCTTTACCTGAGGTGGTTCAGCTACCATAGTCTCTCTTTCAGGACTTTCATGAACTAGGGAGAGAGTAGGAGCATCCTTGTATAGTCTCTTTTGTCTTCTTTCTTCTTTGAGACTGAGAAGCAACTCTACATCCTCTGCCTCCTTTCTCTCTTTCGACAGCTCTAAGTCTGCTAGCTCATTTAACTCTTCTAAGGGAAAAGAGATGAGTTCATCAATGTTGTAGTTTCTGGTTCCTAGATAGTTCAATCTGACAGCCCTCAACTCATCATTTTGAGTGTTTGGCATGCTGATTGACCTGATTGCAGCTTCTATGAAACCTGAGGAACCAGCTGAACTCTCTTCCCTTAGCTTCTTCTTCTTCTCTCTTTCCTCCTCCTCAATCTCCTCAGGAGTCAGTTTCATTTTCCTTTTGTCACTCACATGCCTTGGTGACTCAGGGTAGAGAGAGCTTTGGCCTTCATTGCCTGATTCAGTAGTCAGGCTCTGGCCAGAGAGAGCTTATGAAGCACCTTCACCAATTTGTGCCTCACTGAGGGTACAGGATGTTGTTGATGGAGTGCTTGACTCCTTGACAATGCTCACAGGTTCAGTCATTGGGCCTTGAGTCAAGGATTCCCCTTCAAAGTTAATCATAGTGTCCACCTCAACATCCAATTGACCAATGACATTGCCTGCTTGTAATTGTCTTCTTCTATATCTTAGCTCCTCCATGATCCTGTCTTGAATTCTTTCAGCCATTATGTCAGCTTGCCTGTTTTCACTTGGGTTGGCAAGTGGCATACTAACTAGAGAAAGACTGTCATAGTAGTTCAAGGTCTGAAAATTGAAGACATCTTGTTGTCCTTGAACTCTATGTAGTATGAGGGCTCTTCTTTCATCTCATACCTCCACCCATGTATTTCATTTACAGCTCCAAAAGGTTGGTGTGGCATTGCCCTCGGTATACCCTCCTCTAATAAACTCAGGATAAGTGAGTCTATATCAATGTGAATTTGAGGAGGTTGCTGAGTCTGGACAATTGCAAGTGAGGTCGGTGAGTCCTCAATGTCCATACTCAGAGAAGGCTCCCAGGTTCTGTGATTGTAACAACTTCCTCCCCCTTTTTGGTAGCATCACCCACTTGCATAGGTAAGCTGGAGGTTAAGTCAATTACATCTTCAGGTTCTTTGTGTTCCTGATTAAATCCTTCTAAAGGTCTCCTAACTAGTTGTTCCTTGAGATCAGAAATCTCAAGTTGTTGATCACTGACCCTTCCTTGCAAGGTAGTCACTTGAGATTCCAAGTGACTAACCTTGGACACTAAATAAGGGCATGTTTTGGAAAATCTTTGCACCTTTAGTCTAAAATTCCCCTCATCTTCAGTAGAAGAATCACTGAGGGATGAGATAATTGGACCTAAGTCTGCTTCCTCATCACCAGCTTGTTGTTCTTGGCTGCTGGTTTTCCCTTGCATAATGACAGCTTCAGTTGAAGTGTCAATAGGCTGGGTTGCCATGGTTAAGGTCTTAATGATGTAGTTACTTTCAGAAGTGAGAGCCTCTTTTATATGGATCTCCTGAATAGGTTCAACATGATCCACCTCAGTTGGGGTTAGATGATATGGGCTAGACATAGGGGACACAGGGGTGCTCATCTCTCTTTGAGCAGGGAAGGAAAAGAGAGACTCGTGGTACTCACCGAGTGCTATATCTTCATCATCATAGAATTCTAGGCTGGTCATGGGTTGATTTAAATCTAAAGGCTGGGGATGGTAACTTTCTCTTGAAGGTTATTCACTAGAGTGTTGAGACTCTAAGTGAAGGCTTAATACTTGGTGGGTCATGAGCTCATCAGCCTAAGCATGAGGAACCTCATGGCTGATTATTGGTGAAATGGGAGTGGTTTGCTCCTCAGGGGAAGTGGGAGCTCCAGTGTCCACTTCTTCATGTGTGGGTGGTGATATGGGGGAATGCACAGGTAGAATAACTTGTGTAGGGGTTCGTTTGGATATTCTTGGGTAGGTGAGGGTTGTTTGTGGCTATGTAGGTGTTGTTGAAGTGGAAGGTGTGGGTTCAACACTAGCTGGTGCCGCTAGGTTATCACCTTGAGCAATGAGCTCTAACATTTTTGGCACCAGTGTTGTTTCTACCCCTGAGAAGCCCATAGTAGGCTTTCTTATTATTTTGAAGATGTTGTGTCACACCCTGAAAATCCACGTGCGGGGTTTTACCGTGAGCTGTGTGACAAACCAGGATCCCAGTCATTAGTTACTTAGAACGACACTATATGCAACCTTTTAAACAAATCAGAGTTCAAAACTTTAAAACGTTTGCGAAGCGTTTTGTAAATAATTGAAATCTCAAACTACTAAAATGTAAATTGCGTAAAAACACGTGCCCAAACAAATGTATATAAATATGTTGTATTCAAAATTGAAACAGTTTTTGAAACAAGCATGAGTGACTCATGCGTGCTCCTATGGGCAGCTGCTAAATACGACTTGAGAAAAGCATACTAAAGTGTCAACACGATGGTGGTGAGCTCAAGAGTTTGTTATCATCATAAACAATAGCGTTAGTCAAATATAAACAAGTGTATTAAAATAGGTTGCAAGTCAAATTTCCTTAGCAAATAAACAATAGTGATTTCACGATCGAAGCTGACTATGTTTGTTTGTTTGCCTCCCGCCACGACATACCTGGTCGTGACGCTGTTAGTAGTTTAGGAAAATATTTCACCCGTTGACTGCCAGTCACACGGGTGGGGCTTGTCAGACCTAGTAGTACTACCTAAGATTTCCAGCTACATCCCTTAATTAACGATCCGAAAGTGTGAGGGCTTCTATGGTATAACACATTATGTTTTTACTATACACATATTATGAAAGTAAGCGTTTATAATAGTGTATGCTTTCTCCCCCAAAAAGAGAAGTAAATAAAAATGGGGCATTGAACTCACTTGGTAATTCCAAGAGATAGTAAATGCTAGTACAGAGTTTGAGTAGGGACAAACCATCATAGGTTACCTAAATCACGTGAGTTATAAGTACACTAGACCAAAACAGTCAAAGAGAACCTAAGTGACTTAGGAAGAAAAGGCAATTGACCAAGTTGACCCGTTTGACCCATTAGTGACATATTAGTTTAATTCCCATTTGATCAAGTGTAGAAATGTATCATAGATGATAATCATACAAGTAATCCACGTGTATCCCATCATCAACTCTAGTTCTAACAAGATTCTTACACTACTTCAACTTAGCATAACCACATTGATCTCCAGGTTCATACAAATCAACATTCATAGCAATGATCAATTCCAATCCCAATCATGACTTCCTAATCACAAACAATAGTCCATGTTTTACGTTCTAAGTTACATCAACAACATCATCCATCATACACACATTTGGTATACAACAACATACTTGTATCCGTGCATATTTTCCAAACAACCTGGATTCTTCTAACTAGCTCATCAACCATCCAAACAACTCAATTAACACAATCCAACACATTACACATAATCAATAGACATCATATCATGATCCTAGCATCATAAACATATCCAATTCATAACATCCAATTATTTTCCAAATTAAAGTTTCCCTTTTGGGAAAGTAATATACCAATGTCAATACAACACTCAGTTTCATCATGAATTCACCAACAATATACTAAATCAAATTCATACTAACATCTATACATGACCAACATCATCAAATCACCATAATTCACAAATCTCAGGTTCAAAAGTTTTCACTAATGGCAAGGTATGAACTACATGATCAATACTTGGATTTCTAGCATAATCATCATAATCCCAACATTCATACAACATCATAGCCACCCTAACAACATCAATTCATCATCTAATAACCAACTTCATGCAATAAAGTTACTATTAACAGTAACATATGAATAACGCATCAAAATCACCAATTTCTTGCACAATCAACGTAAACTAGCATCAATACTAACTAACTAACATCATACAATCAACAAACAACAGCAATTTTGAGTTTTTACATCGGATTCGAACTAAGGTTCGACCAAGATAACAAAAACATGAAAAACCCATAAAATCTAACCTTTAAACGTGTAATAGACAAGAATTGGAGTTTGCTACGCGTTGTAATCACTTGAAACTACACAAAATCGATAGTTCCTTGTTGTTCTTGATCAAAAATCGATTTGGTGTGGGTGTGTATGTGGTTTGGCCGCAAGAGGAGGATGGAGATTAAGGTTTGGGTTAATTTCTTTTTTTTAATTAATTAATCAATATTACCACATAAACCCTTGTAGTTTGTGTTTTATAAAAACTAAGCTTTGACAATCTTTTTAAAAAAAATTAACTAAAATAACAAGCATATAAATTAATAATAATAATCATGTGTATTATCTTTATTAGTTACAAAATACACGAATTTAAATACACACGTTAACACGTTACGCGATAAAATTCACAATTAATATTTAAATCACGTAAACACATAAGCATAATACAATAATCACATTATTGATTAGATTATTATTAGTTTATCATTGTTAATTATTTTTAATTCACCAACGTTCAACGACAACTAGTCTGTGATCACGACACGTGTATGCAAGACCTAATGGAACTAACAGAACTAACAGAGTTTGGTAACTGAAAATTACCAGATGTCACATTATACCCATGTTGAAAGAATTTTCGTCACGAAAATTGTGTTACATGGTGTGTTCCATCACTGGTCTACTGCATTGGCATAAAGTAATCGAGTGAGTTTCGGGTGAGTTTTCATATCATCCCCATGTAGAAAGAAATTTCGTCCGAAATTTAATCAATACCTTCATCTGCGGGCATCGTCTTTTCGAATATGTTGGACCAAAAGAACCAATGAGCCAAGATCAGGAAAACCTCTAAGTCCCACATGCCACTACAACAACAATTGAAGACTCTCATCAGCTATTGTGTTCTCTTGCCGGAAGGTCAGAGAGAAACTGAAGACTCTCATCAGCTATTGTGTTCTCTTGCCTGAATGTCAAGCTCGAGAGCATCTTAGCTCCAGCTTTCTGCTGAGATGATGAAGTCTGAAGAACAAATTCTGAAGATCAAAGAACTGAAGATCATCAGCTAAAGATATCAAAAGGCTGAAGATCTAAAGAACTGAAGATCTTCCGAAGCACAAAGTCTGAAGACAAAGACTGAAGACAACAACTGATGATATCTACTGAGA
>BJCO01809301.1:0-11795 GCA_018326465.1 Flaveria floridana
TTGATGCTTGTGGGTATGCAAGCTTGAGGACACCTTCCTTGGTGTTTTTGGCCGTTCAAGAACCTCATCCTCTTCCTCATTCCCATGGTTTTGGCAGCTCTTGAAAGGTAGTTTCATGAGTTTGTATTTGGTTGTTGTCTTATGCTTGATAGCTAGTTCTTTCACATATATTTGATCCTTTGTTCTTGGGTGTGTTGATGAAAAATAATATGCTTTAAATTTCAGTTTATAAAACATATTATTAAGCTATGTTTCTGCTACGTTTTCATATTTAAGAGGTTAAACAACTTTGATAAGGTGTCTAACAAACCCAGCATAAGGTTTGTGTGTTATTGTGTTTATGAAGTTATGTTTCACATTTGGGTTTTATCTGTAATTTAGGCACACCTAGGGTCCTTAATTATACGAGAAATATAGCTAACCCAACCAATATATCCCGATACAGTTCAACAAACCAGGTAATGAACTATCAGGTTCAAAGCTATAGTAGGGAGCAAAGTAAACAAAAGGCATCATATTTACTAGCCTGTCACTGCATCCCGACAAGTATCATCATATGCTTGAAGCATAAATAAGTTTGCAATTTAAGGTAGTTGTTTCATATAGTGACACAAGTCAACTGTGTAATCAGATATGTATCTCTCAAGTCAATAATTTAAGTTCTATTTTATGCGCACACATCTGATTTCTAACATTCGTAGTACTCAGTGCCTGGAGGTCCTAATAGTCAGCTGAAGAAGGTTCCATACTTTCGTATCTTGGTTTACTTGGGTGCGCCTATCATGGCTAATACCCTAATCCAACAAGGTTTTTCGCATGGTAGGAGGAATCTTAATGGTAAATATTCCTTGAGGTATTCGGATTAAGGGTGGATGTCCTTACGAGACCCTATAGTGGCTGCAAACTTTGGATCACTGAATCATGGAAACAACCTACTAGGCTGGTCCTACACAATTCTTTGCTTGGAGCTTATGTCTTACATAGCAAACCCATCTTCCTAAAACCTTGCCTCAACAAAACTCAGAAAAGTCGTCCTAGTAAAGTGGTCCTACAAGGTTTCTATTGTTGTAGTTTAGGTCTCGCAAAGCAGACCTACTTCTCTACAACCTTTGGCTCTGATACCAATCTGTCACATCCCAGGCCCGGAAGGGCGGGACATAACGATTAGTAATCAACAACCAAACGCAGCGGAAAACCAAACGCTTTATTACATAACATCTTACAAAATTTACACTGGGATATTCGCTCGATTCGAATACACATAGTACCCCAATCTAGAATTTAAAGGTATCATTATTAGGTTCTTGATCAATCATTACTTGAGTCTTTTGTATCTAAGGCTTCTAGGCTTAACTTTTGCCTTCTACAACTACCATTAACTCTTGCTTCAGCTTTAGATCTCTTCTATGGCTCATCTAATCCTCTTGTTATACCTAAAAGACATGCTCAAAAGATTTTTGTGTCAACATAAAGTTGGTGAGTTCAAGTGCTTAAAGTTTAAAAACAAAAGGCTCTTTAGAATCTATTAGCTGACTTTCAAAATATAATGCTTAAAGTCTTAAAACAAAAGGGACTCTTGTAGTCCACAATTTAAAGTTTAGTATGAGTTATCACTGTTGTGGGGTCACAATCAACCCTGCACTCAGTCCCTGCTAGTCTTTTCTAAAGTTAAGTTGTACCGGTTAACCCCGAAGGGAGAACTGAGCCTCAAAAACAGTGTACCATACCTACCAGATGGTTCACCATAGTATCTTATCAAAACCTGTCATATGCCACAAACGAACCCGTAGGATCTTAGTGTGGTACCCTTCCCGTTCATCACGGAAAGCACTATGTGTGGGGGATTCCCCAAGTAGATCTACCCAAATAAAACAAGCGGTTCACAAAAGAATTAATGATTGTGAATCAAGTATAAGCAGGTATCAACATTAGCCACAACAAACAAGCATCATAAAATAGCACAGTTAATAGTTTCAGTTTAAAAAGAGCATGCTTCATCCCCAAAACAGTAGTAAAAAGGGGGACACTAGAACTCACGTGGTATCCTTACATAGATCTTGAGCTTGATAAAAAGTGAAGGTTTCCAACAATGCAAACCTAATTTGTACATATGAGATTTATGTTTAGAATTAGCATGATGTTATTACATGTGTGCGGTTGAGCTCTGTAGTTAACTTGCAGTTGGTGATTAGTATCATTGTTGTATTTTAACTTCTTGTACAAGTTATTAGTTGTTAAGTACTAATTTGTGCATATTAGGTTAATTAATGCCCTTATTCGAGTAATGCTTCTTAGTACAATGATTGTAGCAATAATCGGTTGATATTAGGATTCCATATTCATGAATGGGTAACGTTGATAATTATATTGGTCAAAAATATTTCCAATAATATTTATATTGATTACACTTTTATCCTAACGTTGTATTGATTCTTCTTATGTGTGATACTTGCATAAGTATGTAATTAGTCAAACTTCTAAATGTTGGATAGTTTTAGCAACCTACAATGCATCCAGTATTACGAATTAAACTCTTATGTTATGATATTATGTTTTCTTCATGTGCCTAGTATATATACCTTAAGATTGCCTAACATAGGCCATTAAAATGCATAACTTATAAGTTGTACATTACATAGATGGTTTGCGGATAGATATGTTTAAATTCCGCTTAATATGTTTATAATGTTAACCAAAAATATGGTTTAATCAACAAGTGTAAGTACAGACCCTTAAAAGAACACCCATATTCTATAATTGTATAGATATATTCTTACCCTTAATGTAGTTAATATTGATACTAGATTAATTCGAATATCAATAATAGTTGTCATTGCATTGACGAAGGGATGGCACTAATATAAATTATACCAATTGGTTCGTACTAGAGATCTTATCGACAATCATTAATAATAAGATGAAGGGCTACTATAGCATCCATAAGCCTTTTGTCTTAAGTAAATACATATAGACGTGGGTTTACCTAAAGTGTCTATTTTATATATATATACACCATTGTATTTGGATGTGTTTTACAACTCGAAGTCTGGTAAAGATCTTGTGTGACATGAGATCAATTAAGTTCTTATATGTTTCTAGTATCTTGGTTTGTATGGTAATATTACCAAACTTGTTTTACATCATGCTTGTCACGTCCTTTCAAAAATACATATTCGTTCTTGACCATGTTTAACTGGTTAACATTTTTATACATATTTGTAGCTCAATATACACAAGTTAATATATTATCACTATATTTACGCGTATAAGAATTTTTAGCGCACGGTTATAACTAGCGTTTCCGTTAAGCATCCTAGAACCCGTTTGTTTACGTCAAATAAATATTGTTGTTATCACTTAATTTTTATTAATCTTATGTATCTTTTTTCGTGTTGGAGCTCAACATATTGCATGTGTATACAATTCATCAATAAATTGTAAATAAGTAACGTGTGCGATTATACCTTCCCTCGGTTAATGTACTCGAACCCACTCATACTCGACTCGATCTTATCACGTTGTCGTCGAGTGATTATTCGACCGGGGTTGGCTAAAACATGTTGACCAGTTTGACTAAGACCCGAATAATTGTCTTACCACACCACCACACCACAACCAGCATCCGAGCTCGAAACCAACCACCCACACTGCCTTTAACCACCTTCGCAACCACCATCACTACCACATTTATTACCACCACCAAACACCACCATGACCCAACTAGACTACCACCCTCACTTTTGAATTACACCACCACCGCCAATAACCCGATAGCCACCATCAACACCCGACAACCACATCCCACACATCTGCCATCATCACTGATTTCTACCATTACCACCACCCATGGCCTAACATCCCTGTATACCACCATCAGCACCTCTATCAACACCCAAAGCCACCATCGTGATTGGGGCGTCGAGGGGAGTCGAAACAGGGGTGTCACTCGCCGGCACTTGCCGGAACCACCATCGCCGGCGGCCAAGATCGGAGAGGGGGTGGGAAGGCTGCAACCGCCTCTCTCTCTCTGCCCAAAATTTTCTTTGAAAACCCTAAAAATGAAAGAACATGTGCTTATATAGTGGGGGTTAAGAGAACGGGTTCGCTAACAGGTTAGTTCACGTCGCGTCTGAAACCAGTGTTTTCACGGCCGGATCGGACCGGCCGGTCCGACCGGTCGAACCGGGGATCGGCTTGGTGGCCGGTCCGGTCGTGCATGAATCGTTTTGTATGGGTCGAACCGGCCGGTTGTTCCCGAGTCGGTGGTCGGACCGGGGAACCGGACCGGTTCAGACCGGAGCACCGGATGAAGAGTTGACTCCTTCTGGATGTTGTAGTCGGCTAGGGTTCTGCCGTCCTCGAGCTATTTTCCAGCGAAGATGAGCCGCTGTTGGTCCTTTCACGTTGTCGATTGTGTCGGTTGTGTCAGAGCACCAGATGAAGAGTTGACTCCTTTCACGTTGTCGATTGTGTCGGAGGATTCAACCTCTAGGGTTATCGTCTTCCCCGTTAGGGATTTCACGAAGATCTGCATTGTTGTAGATTTGGGGACGATGATGATGATGCGGTGGTTAGGGTTTCGATGAATGAATGGTGGTTATAGGGTTATGTTGATTGTTGATGTCATATTGGGCTTTTTTATTGTGGATTAATGGCATATGGGCTTTATGAACTGATATGGGTTTTGTATAATAATTACAAAAATTGTCATAGTGTTGATTATTATCGTTTAAAGCCCAATTTGTAGAATAATTACAAAAATTATCATAGTTAACAATTACTTATATAAATCATATATAAATTACTTATATTTAATTACATATATAAATATAATTAAAATATAGTTAAATCCGGTCCAACCGGTCCGACCGGTCCGACCACCAAACCAGTACGGCGTCCGGTTCGACGTTCGATCCGGTTCTGAAAACATTGTCTGAAACCGTCTCTCGTAACTTTTAAATTTTATTTCATATAAGTTCTAATTATTAAATGTAATAAATATTCCAAGATTATTTATTTGATCATATTTATAATTTGCTTGATAATTAAATGATTTCCAACATGTAAATATCGCATATTCAACACGTTTAACTGTTTTAAGTTTTTTCTCATATGAGCGTTGTTATTATTATTTTAGTATTAAAAATATATCTAACTAAGTATTTAATAGTATTTTGTACGTTAATTCACAGTCAGAAGCGTTAAAACTTTATCTATCAAATACTCGTTTGTAAGTTTGTAAAAATTGTTATAACTTGTTACGTTCATCTGATTATTGTTCAAGCTTAGAATTGTTCAATCGAGCTTCAATGGGCCTTAAATGGGCCTTCTTTATAAGTTCGGGCCTCTATTGGGCTTTATAATTCTAGTTCCTTATCCGAGTTTTCTTTGGTAAGCCCAAATCAATCCGGACCTTTATTGAGTCTCATAATACTTTAAGGTTTCTAATTGGGCTGAATTTATGGGGTGTTACAACATCTTTTTGTTTATTTCAATAAATTCATATTTGAGACCATAAAGAATCATCTCATTTATAAGTTGTACAAATTTGTGAAGTCGGTGGGGAATAGATTCTCCCTGAACATGATGGAAAGTTTTATATTATGTCCTTGTTTTTTCTTTCTTAATTTCCCTTATTTCGTCACTACCTTCACACATTATGTGAAGAACTTTCCACAGATCATTTGTTGTTTTGAAATTCTCAACCCGTGTTAAGATTTCAAATGACAATGTCATTGCCAGAATACTGTATGCTTTCATATCAGTTTTCACCTTCTTCAGTTCATCAGCAGCTACGTTCTTTAAACTTACTGGTTTTTAAGTGTTGTAGTCTCGCCGCAGGTTCACTGGAATGTAAGGCCCTTCAGTTATGGAGGTGCACAAATCTAGGTCTTGAAAGATAATCCAGTTATGAAACATGAACTTCCATTGTTTGAAGTCTGCTTTGTTTTTCAGTCTGGGTGGTTTGAGACCACTGTTTGTTCTTGAAAGTTCATCAGACAAGTTTGTTTGATTTTAACTTAAAAATAAGTTATGTTGATTGTTTCAAATTTTAATCTGGTGTTAAAATTTAATTAATCCTAATTTGTCTCTAGGATTTGTTTGATAAATTGATAAACTAATTAATTTTAGTAGTTTCCAAATAAAGGAATTAATTAATTATTTAATTGATGTCCTATGATTTGTTTCTTTCTTGTCATGGTTGACAAGATGGATTTTAGAAGGGAACGATGTTGTTTTTGTCCTTTTTTCTAAAGTCAAGATTCCCTTTTTACAGAAAACCTTAAAAGAAAACAATTTGTCTATTGTTTGTTAACTTTTTCGATCAAAAAATGTGTTTTTGAAAACTTTTTGCCCAAGAAAAATTTTTGGTGATGAATATTCTAGAACAAAAACACAATTCCTGTGAATAGTGTAAACAAATACACTAGGGTTTTTATAAGTTTTTTTTTTGTTTGATGATTCTGCAAAATATTCAATCCGGTGATTGAATTTTGAACCAAAAGTGTTTCTAATGAGATTGTCACTAGTTTGTGTTAGGACCATGTACATACGGAGTACTAACGGATTTTGCGTGAAAGAAGATCAAATAGCATGGAATTCTATTTATTGGTGATCCAATCAGTGAGAACGAATAACCTGATCGATCTAACCATATAACAAATGTTAAGAACATATTGGAATCGATCAGCAACAAACTATGAACTTGGATTGGCGACTTGGGACGCTCTGGACGGCTAGGGTATGAAAGTATTTGAAGTCTTATGTTTTTCCACGAATTATGTGGTATTTATACGTTTTCAGTGTTCATTCGTACGACTGAACCATTAGCATGGTTCAGTCATGTGGCTGAATGATGCGTCTGACTCATACGCACGACTGAAGGTTCAGTCGTGCGACTGAATCAATCTTATGTCTCAATCATACGACTGATCCATTCACCTGGTTCAGTCATGCGACTGGTCTATAAGTATGGTTCATTCATGCGTATGGGCCATAAGTATGGTCCATTCGCATGAATAACCACATGACTAAGTTAAACACATTTCTAAGTTCTTATTGACTTGGAATGTAAAACAATATCAAACCTATATATTAAGCTCATAAACGTGAATCACATTCAATATAATGATAATATAACATAATCAATCACAAATAAACATCACAATGCATTTCATATATCATTAAGATCATCACATTACAACATATTACATTAGTGTAAGACATGAAAGACTTTTACATTTGAGATCATAATCTAGGTACACCAAGATGCATCAACAAACTCCCCATTGTACCAAGTTTAGTCTATTGTCTAACATTCTTCACGTGTTCTTGGAACTTCTTGCATTTCTCTTCTTTCGTGACTCCAGCGTGTATCTCAAATGCAAAGCAGAGTCTTATTACATGTTGAAACTGTAGAGTTTGTACAATCTCCTACGTGTCATAGAATAGTGCCCACTTGTAGAGAGTGTAAACATCATCTGCAAACAAGTTCATGAGCCACATAGGGTCAAATTCCCGGATAGTCTCTATCTTTCCTTCCTTATGCAAAACTATGACCGCTTCACCCGTCCGCCAGTCATAATACCACCACTTGAAGTGTGGAGTGAAGTCCTGAGGCATTTCCTGTAGTGGGATCTTCGATCCACGGAGGACTCCACTTCAACACGACTTTAGGCCTTCTAGTGATAGGATCAACTTCGATTTTATGTATGAATCGTATAGGCTGTTGATGCCTGAAGTTGACCCATCTGGTGTGGTATTCCTTCTTGAGCGCCATCTCGAACCAATCCGACATCTTTCTCGTGTTGGCCTACAAAAGATCTAAACAGGCAAGCCTGTTCAGCTCAAAAACGGGAAGAGTCTTCAGATCATAAGGATATCTGAAGTACTCAATCCCCTTCTCTCCCTTAACCGCATAGACATCCAAGTCCTCAAAATATGCCCAACTAATAATATTACCTGACACCTTCTGATGTTTCTTCACTCGATAGAGTTTGGTATAGGCGTTCGACTTTGGAAGAACTCGTTGGGTTTCATCTCAGCTAAATACGCTACCCACTCAGCCTTATTTAACTCGACATCTGCGTCCGTGGCTTGGGCTTTACCTTCCTCTGTCTCTTTCTCCTTCTCCGTCTCATCCAACTTCTCAAAAGTAGCACTGATAAATGTTTCACCCAATTTAGGGATAACATTGCCCTTTTGGTTAGTGTACTGAGGATACTCTTCGGAAGTGATATCCTCTATCTCAATCTCATCTACATCCTGCAGCTCCTCATCACTCATAATATGGACCTCGGGAGCATCTTTGACTAGCTCATCAGGATTGAGTCTGAACATGTCAGCTAGCACTTTGTCAGTAAGATCACGGATGATCTTTCCCTCCTCTGGGGTGTAGCTCACAGATCGCCTTACGATCCCTTGCAAATCAAGAAACATGGTTAGCTGAGTCTTGATTTGCTTAAGGGGGATGACGTCATAGTCATATGTCTGTTGAGCTTCATCTGTTTGATTAAACATTCAAACACATCACACACCAATTAGTAATCAAGATATTTAAACATAAATAAACATTAATAATCATTAATCCCATCAATGTAATACATAATTCAAGTACAAAAGTTTATCAAGTACCAAGACATCTAATCATTACTTTTATCTTGATCGCTCGATTCTTCAGCTTGAGGAGCTGAGGAAGAAGGTCGCTGATCTTGATTCCTTTTTGTGTGCCTCTCCTGAGTAGATGGATTTGAGGCTGCTGCTGATGCATCACCTTCATGCTCATGCTCATCATCACCTCCTCCTTCTTTGTCTTTCCCACTACCTTCCGCCTCACCTTCATCATCATCATCATCATCCGTTTCATCCGATTCATCATAGGAGGAATCCTCATCATCATAATCTCCACCATCACCATCACCCTTTATCTTCAAGGGCCCACCCTTTTTCCTTTTCAGTCTTAGCATAAGCTTCTTGTTCTTCTTCTCAACCTCCTCAATCCTCTTCACCGAAGCCATCAGTAGCTTATTCTATGCAACGAGGGCATGATGAGCTCTAGCTAGTGCTCTCTTATGAGTAGCATCTCTCTCTGTCAGATGGGCTATTTGTTTGCCCTGAGCAGTATTGACTGCGATCAACTGATTTAGTTGGTTAGCTCTCATATCATCTATCGCGAGTAGCTTGAGCACAAGTCGGTTGAGGCTAGCCAACTGCTCCTCTAACCCAATGGTGGGTAGAGAAGATCCCTGTGGAGGTATAGATGCAGTGGAAGGGCCCGGTTGGGATATGGTAGGTGTGGTGGTGGATGTAGTGTATAAGGGAGTGGGAATGAAGGTGGATTGTGGTGGAATAGATATGGGTATGGTAGGTGTGGTGGTGGGAATAGTAGTGGCTATAGTGGTGGTTGTAGTGGTGGTTGTAGTGATGGTAGGGGTGGTGATAGGAGTGGTGGTAGTGGTGGTGATAGGGATGGTGGTTGTGGTGGTAGTAGTAGTAGCTGTGCTAGCGGAGGTGGTAATCAGTACAATCCTCCGTCTTTTACCCGTCTTGCAGTGGGGCTTGGCCATTCTCTTTTTCCTTGAGCCCCTGGCAATTTAGGCTCCCCTTGGGCTAATTGGTTGGGTGCGTGTATAAGTAGGATCATCAGTATCAGCACCCTCAGACCAAGCCAGGCATCCCCCAACAGCCTCTTTGCCCCGTTCGGTAGCCACGACTCGGCTACCGAGTTGTCAGTGATGAAATAAAAAGAAAAAATCATCAGAGGCTCCTCATCAGACTCATCTTCCTCTTCACCAGCTAGGAAGTCCCGATGGATGGAAGCCTGCTCAGATCCACCGGGAGCAGAGGTACTATGGGGAGGTGGTGGAGATATAGTAGACATGTCGATGGCCCGTGATTGAATGGGGCCAGCATCTCCACCACCCTAACCATCATCATGGTCATCATCATCGTCGTCGTCTTCATCAACTAGAACAACAATGGGCTCAATGTTGGAATCACTGTTTCCCCCAGTATACCTTCATGAGCTGGCGCCATGTATCCCTCATTGGCCAGGTGGCAGAAGATTCTCCTCACCGGGGGCTTCACCTGCTTCCCCCAGTATACCTTCATCCTACCCAAGGTGGTGTCATCCATCACCTCTAAAATCACAACATCGTCTTTCTCCTTGGGCAACTCTGGAAGCTTCTCATCTGTAATGATCTGTAAGAATCGTGGTTAGATACAGAAGCCTTCCTTGCCCTTGGCCTCAATGTACTTTATCAAGTACGTGAAGAACATGCGTGAGAAACTGAAGGGGTGGTTCAGTACCAGCGCAACGTATGCATTCTACATTTGGTCCGACATCTCGTCGAACCCTCCACGCCTAGAGGCAATGCATTTAAGGATCACATATGCCAAATACATAAATTGGGGACACATGTTACTCTTGTTTAGCACGCCGACATTAATGTCTTCGGCTTACTTGATCCTTAAGAAGCATCCCCGAACCGCTAGGGGATGCAGCTTGGTTGGGTGGGCTCCGTTCTCACCCGGATCCAAGACTCTCCTCAGGTCGTCTTCCCCGATCTGTATACCTTGTCCGAAGATAGAACTCCCGATACAGTAGGGCTCAATAGAATGGTCGACGGTAGCGTTCTCCCAGAATGCCTGCTGAATCGATCTGTATGGTGTGCAGCGAATGGAGATGGCCTTGTAGATCCTCGATCTACGTAGAAAGGCAATAATCCCAGTGAACTCAGAAGCGTTCCGGGAAGTAGCATACAGATGAGCACAAATGTTGTGCTTGGTGCTCATCGTCCATCTCTCAGCCATGTTGCTGCAAAACAGGAAACATATATGTTAGATTTGTTTATTAGAAATAACATTTGGATTTGAACAGATTGTCACCAACTGATTCAATCGTACGATTGAACCATACGACTGAGCTTAGTCATACGGTTGAGCCTGCGACTAAACTTAGTCGTATGCTATACCATGCGGGTTGAGTCAGTCGTGCGACTGAGTCACCGATTGATTCAATCGTGCAATTGAATCATGCGTCTGGTTCAATCGTGCGACTGAAATTCATCAGTCTGTCCATTCGTATCTTGCACTGTTCGACATCATAAATTTGAATCAAAACGTTAAATTATACTTCGTTTTTAGATTCATTAGGTTCGCATGGCCTCGAAAAAGCACTTAATGTCATTTAAATCAACGTTTATGTCCATTTAAGTGGTCCATTTTAGGGTTTTAGTCTCTGTTCTTGATTTTAACAATTTCGATCATTTTTGGTTCGATTAAACTACTTATTTTTCTCGATTTCGTCCATAAAGTACCTGAAGATGAACAATCAGTGGTCAGTAACACAATCAGAGAGCAACCACAACACGAAAAATTTGGGTAGAGTGTCTGGGTATTGGGTGGTTTTTTAGAGATTTGAAGTTGCGTAAGGTTTACGACCGACTGAGCCTCCTTATACACTGTTTTGGGGTTCAGTCGTGCGACTGGACCCATGGGCATGACTCAATCATGCGATTGGGGTTCAGTCGTGCGACTGACTCAGACTCCTTTAACCAGTCATACGATTGGTTCATTCTAATGATCCAATCGCATGGTTTGACCCATACTCATGGTCAATTTGTTGGATTCTGTATGCCCAAGACACATAGAACATTGATGTGGTTAGTACGTAGTGATCCAAGTCGGGTCATACCCAATAACAAGCTTAGCAAACACCAATTAAATTTAATTGATGATATGATCATGCAATTAAATAATTACACCAATTTAGAAAATGGGTTTTCTAAATAAGT
>BJCO01809309.1:0-12974 GCA_018326465.1 Flaveria floridana
GGCGGAAGGCGGTGGCGGTCAAGGCGGAAGGCGGTGGCGGTCAAGGCGGAAGGCGGTGGCGGTCAAGGCGAAAGGCGGTGGCGGTCAAGGCGGAAGGCGGCGGGGGGTAAGGCAGACGGATGATGGTGGTGGTTTCTGTAATATGAAAGTGAAAGGTCTTTTCATTCTTTGCTCTTTTAACTTATGATCCTTCCACAGAAGTGTACAATCCACAGAAGTTGTGTGGCAAAACCATAACCGTAAAAACACCACTATTTCTCAAATTGCTTTTTTCATAGGAGGTAATAATATGTTTTCTCCTTTTAATTTGTTAATAAATTACATGTTCTTAGAAATAATTCCTTAATCCGTAAAAAATTAATATTGTTAAAGAGTTTTTATTAATAGTTAAAAAGTTAAATTACTTTATAAAATTAATTCCTTAATTCGTAATTTTTTTAGCAGTTAAAATTTAATTCGAGATTGTGTTAATGTTGATAAGGCTTACGAGATGCGTATTCTATAGTTGCCTAGAAAACATTTCTTAACAAAAAGCATAACGATCTTATTGTATTATGCTTTGTAGTTTACTTCTTTATTATATTCTTAAATTAACAAAAAAAAATTCAAAAAAAAAGTTTTTAAAAAATGATATAATTGTTTTATTACTTATTGTCCTTACTTTTACGTAATTTCAATCATGTCTATCTCAAATATTGTTTTATAATTAATATTACGTTACTAACCATTTAATATTTTGTTTATTCAACTCATATCATTAACATGGTACCAGCCTAGTAATCACAAATATAAGTAATTGAAAACAAACACATAAGATAGACATATAAATATATAATCACAAGCTTAATTATCTCAAAAAGAATATCTTAACGATCTAAGTTTTAAATTAGTGCATGTTTGGGATTGTTTATTTTCTCTTAACTTTTGACTTATTAACTTTCAAATGTTTGACAAACCCAAAATGAATTTTCCAACTGGCTTTTCATATAGCATAAAAAGAAGGGTTTGAAAAGTAATGAGCGAGTTATTTATTGACTTTTGAAAACAACTTTTGATTCAATTTTTAATTTTATCGTTCTACTACCTCCTATTAACTCTCATTGTTTTTAAAAGTTGTCTTTTTGGTCATTTTACAACATTTAGTTTATAAGATAATTCAAATACTTTTCTAAAATCTTCTTTTGAAAAGTCATAAGTCAATCAGTCTTTTTTGCTAAAAGTTTTTTCAATCAAAATAGCAATCCCAAAAATGGTCTTACTAAGTTTGTAACGAGATACATACATTACGTAAGTCACTTTTGTAGCTTAAACGTTTATTATAATAATAAACATAAACAAACTAATAACCAAGTTTTTAACAAGATACATACATTACATAATTCAGTTTTGTAGCTTACGCTATTTTCCCAAGTTTACTTAGCGAGAGAGAAAGAAGGAAATATTTTCTTTTCCGTTCTCTTCTTTTTTTTTATCTTCTTTTTTTTTTCCTTTATCTTCATTTCCTTTCATTTTGGAATAATTGATTTTAACCTTCATTTTCATTTCATTTTCTTTCATTTTTCTCCTTAAGTAAACCCGAAACACAAATTTTTAATAATTCTTTTATTTCCTTTCATTAAAAAAATCTAAAACACAATTAATTTTTCTTTTCTTCAATTTCTTTTTTTTTTTGTCGAGACTTGGGAACAACCTAAACGGTTATAATAAACATAAGCTGAATGGTTCATAAATGGTTCCTTGAATCTTGATTCCTGTGGTCCGTTTATTGCCCATCGAGAGTATGTGTAATTTTATCGAGTTGCTTGTTCATGAATCATGATTGCACTATCGGACTGAAACATCAATCAAACACCATCGTCAGATCTTAAACCCACACACATTTCACTCTGCGCAACCCTAAAGCAACTCCAAATCTCCATCAACCTGCAACAATGAGGAAATCTTCTATTATCACCTCTTCATCTTCTCTATCCAGAGCCCTAATCGCATCTCACCACCAACAACAATACAATAACCTCTTCCAAACCGCCTCCTCTTACATCGGCTTCAATGGCATTTCTTCTCGACGGTGGTTTTCAACATCCGTACGCTCCAAATGCACAGGTGGTTACTCCGGTGCCACGAAGTTCTCTCTGTCGTTAGGCGGCTTTGCCGCCGCCGCCGCCGCCATTGTTGGTACATCATCACTATTGATTGAAGAACGGGCTTATGCTAAAGAGCTTGTTAAGTCTGACCTAGGCCCTAAGGACGTTGTGCTTTATCAGTATGAAGCTTGCCCCTTCTGTAACAAGGTTAAAGGTATTATTTTTGTTTCTAATTTTCACATCGAGGATACTTTTTGTAGCGAATCATTAATGATATTGATGTGGGATTATTTTAAAGCCATGGTTTTATGTTTGATTTTGGTTCTTGTGTTGGTTTCTCAGCATTTTTGGATTATTATGATGTGCCATACAAAGTTGTGGAGGTGAACCCATTTAGTAAGAAGGAAATTAAATGGTCTGAATATAAGAAGGTGCCTATATTGATGGTGGATGGTGAAACACTAGTTGATTCATCAGGTACTTTCTTTAAATAATTCGAAGTGAACTTCTGTTTTCGTGCTATATATCAATTTGAACATGTTAATGATTGGTTTCAGCAATCAACTGGATTAGATTTTATTTACATCGAGTTAGTTAATTGATATATCCTTTGAAGACACAATGAGTGTTTCTTGTAGCTATTATCAATCAGATGGAGAGCAAGATTAACTCTGGGAAAGCTTCATCAGTGGTCTCTAACGATGATGAAGAGACCAAGTGGCGCAGGTATTATCTTTATTCTTTATCTAGTAGCTAGGCAATGTATTTGTTTCATAAGCTGCTAATATTACATGGGCCAGTTATAAGAATCTAAAAGCTAAATAGATTTCCGAAAAAGATGATTGGTTAGGGTGTATTGGTGTACTGCTATTGATTCTTGAACCATCTAGCAGCAAAAGATTAAGTTATTGGGCTATTTAGAGGTGTGAGATTTCCATGGTGCTAAAAAGCATAGTGCGATCATGTAGGTGGGTTGATGATCATTTAGTGCATATGCTATCACCAAACATCTACCGGAACACTTCGGAGGCTTTGGAATCCTTTGACTACATCGCTAACAATGGTAAGCTGTATATTGATTTATTATTGCAGGCAAGTGTGTGTTGCAATTTTTTTTATGTTAGACATGCGTATAATGAGTACAAATACATACATATAATAGGCTACGCATGCTAGTTACATCCAGACATATTCTTCATATTTTTTTGATTGACATCACAAAGCTATGTGATTTTTCATGGGATGAAGTGAGATATGGTTCTCAGTTTGATAATGACGTTACGTCAAACAGAGAACGGTAATTTGAATTGAATCTATGATTTAAATGGTTTTGACAGATAACAGAATTGGAGATTCGAGAAAAGGAACGAACATGGTTAACCATGATGAGTTTTGCACTTTTGAATTTTGCCATATAGTTCTTTTTACTAATAGTTGAGTTTCTACTATTGATTAGTGTGTAGCCTTCCAAGTCTTTCAAAGGCACCTTCATATGGAAAATTGTTATAATAGTCATTGATGTGTCGTTTAGGTATACTTTATTTGGGATGATTATTAACATGATGGTGATCGTAAACGGGGTTTTTCTGCTTCTGTACTTTTAGGTAACTTCAGCCTCTATGAGAAGTATTCAGTGAAATATGCTGGAGCTGCTGCTATGTATTTTGTGTCCAAGAAACTGAAGAAAAAATATAATATTACTGATGAAAGAGCAGCCTTGTATGATGCTGCAGAAACATGGGTTGATGCACTTGATGGCAGAGACTTTTTAGGTCGGTTTTCTTAATGGTTAAATTGTTTTTTATTTTAAGAGCAAACATTGTGCTTACTATCAGTTTATCAGGGGGTTCCAAGCCTAATTTGGCAGATCTAGCTGTTTTTGGGGTGTTAAGACCTATTCGGCAGTTAAAGTCGGGTAAAGATATGGTGGAGCACACCAGAATTGGTGAGTGGTACTCCAGAATGGAGCGTGCAGTTGGAGAATCTTCAAGAATAAAGGCATAAATTCTTTGTTGCAGTCGTTGCATAGAAATCAGAGGTGAACACTAAACATGGAAGGGTAATTATCTAACAGGCAAGAACTGCACTTGTTCATACATTTTTCTTGAGTAAATTCATAGCATGAAATATATGGCAATGCAACTGCTTTAATTTTGATCATGTACCATTGATAACACATGTGTAGGCATACAATAATATAGATCATTAAGACATTGTTTGATCAGCATCGAGATGGATGCTTCCCTTTCTTGGATGGGGTACGGTTTGCAGTTAAACATTCTGGGTTTCAACTATTATTATTCATGGAATGGATTTATTGCAAGGAGTGATTTAACATACGAAGGAAAACCAACATTGGTTTTTTTTTCTTATTCATTTTATTCATTGTTAGTTTATTCATCATCAATTCATTTGCGTTATTAAACGAGGATGTTTGTTCATGTGTTGTTGCAGAGTTTAACAGCATACATTCTTTGATCAATAAAAGCGTCGCCAAACGTATTTGAAACATTGCATATAAATTATAGAAATATCTAGGTGCAATACACGATTAGGAATGGTGTGATTCTATATAGACATATTTTACTCATCTTTTGTTCAAAAGCACAACTTTGAAATCAAATCATCCATCAGGATGTAAATCAATTATGATTTCCCAATCATGGATCAACCATGTATATGGGTTTACCGTTTTTATCCTTCCACTTCTCTTATCGCCTTAATGAGTAGCATTCCTTCTCCATCAATGGACACAAAGTTGTGGATTTGTGGGTAGCATCAGTATAAGAGCTTGCATGAGTTTTCCTGGATGCCATTTTGTAACGGAGTCGCTGCCACCATGAAATGTAATCTTCGGTTGAAAGATGCTTGGTTTAAAAAAGCGTGCCTGGGACATGCCTAGGCGCGAGGCGACGTAAGGCACATGTCCTTGGGCTTTTGGTTACACAAGGCGCAAGGTGTACGAAAAGAGTATTTTTTTAACATAAAATCCACTGAGACGCTGGCTTTTTGTGCAAATGATGTTTTTGTGCTTCAAAGTGTTGTACATTTAGCTAAAAAAAGGATGTTTTTGTGCTTTAGATTATATAAAAACATTATTTATAGCTATATTTTGGGTAGGGGATGCTAAAACCTAATGGAATAAATAAAAAAAATTATATAAGCACTTCGCCTCCCGTATGAAAAGCACGCGCTTTGCGCTTGGATTTTGACCTTGTTGCCCCGCAGCTCTTCTTGTTTTCTAAAACCAAGGGAAGATGTCTTTCTCATATAAAGCATATTTTACTCACATATGTGGTCCTTAACTTGCTTTTCTTGTCAAGTGGCTTTTGTGTGTGATCCTTTTGTACATTTGAGGCTTGTCTACTATACATTTCTCATGTTTTTTAAATCCATCGTTCATGGGTGTGTGCGATTGCTATTTAGGGGGATGAACATATGATTATAAGAAGTAATTATGTAGATGGTGTTATAGGTATGCTTGTATTGTTAGTTTCATAAATTACTTTCAGAAATTACACGGATAATCTCATTGTTTATCATTCATAACACGATTCTTTTCTCTATCTAACGTTAAAACTATACAATATAAATTTTATTATGCCATTATTATTTAAAAAAATAGAAAGAATGAAACTTTTCATTTTCCCTTCTTCAATCCCCAGCAATTGATTGCTAATATTTTCTTTAAATTTTCTGTATTAGTGTTTATTTCATCATTTTACTTGTAGATAGAATTGGATTATTTTAAAAGAGAAAAAAAAAGTTTAGTGGTCAACTGCATGAAATCACTTTACATGATGATTAATATTTTTTTAGACACATTAAAATATTTCATATGTCTCAGTGCTCTTATTTCATCTCATTCTTTTCCTTTACTTTCTCGACACCAATACCTGAGCAGCCCCCACATAACCGCCGCCGCCTCGCCACTACCACCTGAACATCACCCCGACCGTCGTCTTTGTCGCTGTCAACACCACCCACCACCACCACCCTTGACCAATAATATCACCATTGTCGGCACGACCACCACCTCCACTGCCACCACTTGGACTCATCCACATGATCTTTCGGCTAGGATTCAAAAAGCCCATGGTCTGAAGTTGATACGAAGTTTGGTCATAATAAGCTCTTGTACACGAGCCAAAGCCAATCGTGCTTCATATGTAAACAAGCCCAAGTTGAGCTAGACTTGGATTGACTCGGTTTGGCTCACTTTATCTCGTTTGGCTTGATATATTTTTCATGAGGCCCCCCATCGAAAACTTACTCAACTGTTTAATCGTTAGTTATTCTCTCATCGACAACCAATACACCAACTCATGTTAGGGGTATTTACGGCAATACAATTTTCAATCTCAATATATCAAATGTGGGCAACATGATGATCAAACACTCCTAAAAGACTCAATGGAATCACAAAAGGAGTTATTCTAATATAATTTATAATCTTTTTAATATTTTTCATTAGCCACGAGAAACTCACAAATTTATCTTTATCGTCCAAGTGCACACTTCTAAGCATTCATTTTGAAATCATTACTATCCAAATATGTCTAACTCTACAACTCTCTTCACATTCACAACACAACTTTATGCAATCAAAACATATTGATGTTATTTGAGGCGATACAATTCTTATATCTTTAGTATCACTCATGAATGAAACGATATGAGATTTGACTAAGACGTCACGTAACGTAATAGATGAATGATAAAGCCATCTACATAATTTCTTAAAAACGTGTAATCAACTCTAATCAAATGTTTAACATAAATATATATATTATTTTTCTCACTGCAGGAGTAATATAATACATACACCGTCATCATCGAACACCCAAACCAATCTCTCTCGATTCACCAATCCAGAGAGATTTCATCTCCAAATTCCTCCGATTTCTTCTTCTCTTCAATCGAAGATTCGGATTCACCACCATCAAAAATGCAAACATCTTCAATCAATTACACTTCATCTTCATCATCATCGTCACCAAATTCACCATCACACTCATCCCTCACTCTTCACTCCCACCTCGCATCATCAACAGATTCATCATCATCCCATCAATCCTCATCATTCCCATCATCATCCCCCTCCCCTTCTCGCTGTTTCGGCCTCAATCTCCTCGTGAAAGCAATCCATCAAGTTACAGCAGGATCCGTCGTCGGTGTTCCGTACATTCAACGAAGAATCGTAACTAGAAGGAGAAGACCGATCCATTTCAACAATCTCATCATCACCACCAATTCCAATTTAATACCCAAATCGAGATCGAAATCCAAATCTAAATCGAAGTTGAAAACGAAGAGGCGGAGGAGGGCTAATGTGACAATGCCTTCGAAGTACAGGGACTCTGTTCTTCAGCCATTGACTCCCAATCGACGCTCAGAGAGATCGTCTTCAATTAAGATCATTGGTGAATGATTTCTGTAGCTTAATTTGGTGATTTACGATTATAGATCTGTTCTGTTATAGTGTTATACGGGGGGGGGGGGGGGGGGTATTGTTGCGAGCTTTTTGGTGATTTATGTACCTGATCTGGTTAATTTAGTCTACGATCAATGAGAAAAAGTTAGGGTTTATGGAAATTAAGGAGTTTAAGATTGGATGTGCATGATTTTTAGTTCAATTTTGTTTCGCCCATGAGTATTTTGTCCAATTCATCAGTTATATCATCTCTGGGCAATATCTTTCAATATCTGTGATCAAATTTAGTAAAATTAGTCATGATTTCAACTTGAATTGCTAGATGTTCATCGAAATTCGATTGCAAAGTTGATAAAGTTAGAATTTTGGTCTCTGTAAATTAGTTGAATCATCAAATTTTGTATTTTCTTTTGAGATGCTCTGATCAGATGTCTATTGCATTTTAGTAAATCGTTCAGATGTGTTAAAAGTACGAACCTTTGAGCATCGGTAAGGTTGTTGCTATGTGACCTGAAGGCCACGGGTTTAAGGTTTTAGTCATGAAAATACCTCTTGTAGAAATCTAGAGTAAGTATGTGTTAAAGGTGGCAGCCAGGTGGTCTTTGATCCAACTGGTACTTATTGAGTTTCTTGTATCAGTAATTGATTCTTAGCTTCATTTATTGGATGTTAAAATGTTGGCTTTTTTTCAACATTATAAAGGTATATTGATTCTTGTCACAGAAGTAGAGGCAGGACTCATGAATGACTGCTTTTTTGCTTAACATACATGCTAGTATTAGCACATAATCTCTCCTAATGATGACGCCCTCTCTTTTCATAAACAGAAAGATGTGAATGTTGGTGATGATTAAGGATTCATCCGTAAAGTTTAGGAATTACTTATGTTTCTTGTAAAGCTGGTTTTTTTGTTGATGATAAATGTAGACACTTGAACAGAGTTGCTAATCGTGTTGGGTTTGCGGGTTAGCGGGCTTGTGTTGAAGGGATGAAGTGATGAACCCTGAATACAACCTACAAAATTTATTCCTCTTGAAATCATAATCCGTCATGTAAACCGAACATGACATGTGTAACCCATCTATCTAAATGGGTCAAACAGTGGTGAGTTGTAAAACGGTTATAACAAAGTTGTAAACAGGGTTGATGGTTTGAAGTTATAAGTTTTAATTTTTTTACTTTGAAACAAATGACCTATTTAATTTAGTAGATTCTAGACTCAACTTGTTTATTAAATGAAACAGGCATGTCAACCAAATGCGTTTTGTTTGTAAAATGAGTTAAACTGATCAATCCAAAGGTTGATTACTTTCATGTCATGTTAAGATTTGTCACCATCACACTTGATGGTTATTTTCTTATTTGTTGATCGAAGTCTTGATTATTTTAGGAAATGCTCGTGTTGATGTTACTTAAATTGTATTCTCTTACAGTGTTAAGAGACTTTGAATTGATGTCTTATTTTTTCTGTCTCATCTTTTTACTCACCTATATTATAGGATTATATTGTATAATACATGTGAGATAAGACAAAAAATATGAAAAAGTGATCCAAACTTGTGTTCCTACAAAATGTTATTTGTCAACAAATAAGAAAAGTAAGTTGGTCACTGATTATTTGCTATCACAAACAATTAATTGTTGTATTTGGAATGTTCTGTGTGTTACCATCAATTGTTTACTTCAATTTGTAGTTAAACTTAAGAATGGTGACCAAGAACTTTGAAAAGGGTTTACAGTTACAAACTCTCTCATAGTGAACCTACATCATTATGCACATTCTCTGAAACTTACAATGTCCTCTTTTGTATTTGATTTTGTGAATGCACTACGAATCCACACGAGGACGCAGAATCTAGCATTTCTGAGCTTCATGACCAAAGAAAATAATTCTTGATGAAGCTTTTTGCAGTAGGACTAATCGGGATCGGGTCAAAAGTGCACGGTATTTTGCTCAAAGAAAATTATCCTTGATTAGCTTTTGGAACCAAAACCATTGTGGTATCCATTGCTGCAAACATACCAAGATAGCCTTTACATGTGATAAATAATCAAGGATGTTAAATAGATTGTAGAGATTTAAATACATAAATACTCAAAGAGATTCAATTTCAGTTTATAGGACATGGATTTACTAGAGCATAATTGATTAATTGGTCTCATAAACTGTAACCAAAACTAAATAAAGAGGTTACTATTCCATCATTAATAGTCACCACCGACAAAACAACTGCCCTGTGTGGTGAAGAAATGATCCACACAAGAACTTATTAGTCTAAAATGCATTTTTATCAATTGATCAAATCTTAACTTGATAAAAAGCATGCAACTTTTTTCCAAATAAATAAAAGTACACCCACTTAAATTTACACCTACCACAGGCCCAAAAATCGAAACTTTAGCCATGTTCATTCGCCAAAATAAACCAACTTCTAGTACTCACAAGCATAAAAGAAGGTAATATATAATAAGACTGGAGATGAAAACACTTTCATCCCATTTATTCAATCAGCATACTCATATGCTTCTGATGGTATGTACAGTCTGCGCTTGCTCCGGAGCAACTTGTTTGGTGTGGGATGGATAGTGTGTTGCTGTATTGGGATGATATGCTTCTGATGGTGGGTCCTTATGGAGATCCGGTTCGATATCTTTTTGATGACCCGATTGTTCTTATTCCGGAGTGTGATGGAGCAAGGATATTGTCTAACTCAAACATGGAATTTCTGCAACGGGTCCCAGCTTCCACTGAATCTTCTAGATATCTGAATATGATGGATATGAAGATGCAAGTGTCAATGGAGCTTCATTCTGTCGTTCAGCTGCTCTCATAGTAAGAGATTTGTAAAACATGTTTATTACTTTGATTCAGAAGTTGGTATTTTGAAGAATTTTGAGTTTGGTATAATTCTTTGGACAGTTGATGGCTCTATTGCTATTGAGGCATGCTCTTACTATTGGAGATGATGATGACGACGATGATGATGCTTCTGCCTTTTTTGTTGTAAGTGCTGTTTGTTGTTTACTGTTATGATATTTGGATGCATGTTTAGAAATCAATTATGTGAAATTGAATAATCAGACTCTGTAATTAAAATTCCAGATACAAGTAGTGTTTGGATGTCCTTTTGTTTGAATGAATTTCGAAATGAGAATCCAAACACCCATGTGTAGCACTTGTAATATTTTTTTAAATTGACTCCTATTTTTTCATGCCTATATTTACACAACCTGGCAACTTGGTTTTTGGGCAGCTTTACATGCTTCGGACAGCTGGTTTTCTTCTTCCTTGCTACATCATGGCCTGGGCGATCAGTATCTTGCAGCGCAGAAGACAAGTGCAGGTAAGAGGCTTCAATATTGCTATTGCTTTAGATCAAAACAAACATGTTTTAATATAAGTCCAAACTGATCAGTTTGACCCGTAATGTGTTTTTTTATTTAAAGTTCTATAAACAATCACTATATCAAATTCAATTATGAAAACTCTTATTTGCTGATAAATTAATAGTTTGAACAATAAGATGTCAATTCAGCTTTTTCTTTGATCCAAGAAATTTTCCAAGCAAATGAAATGATCAAGAGCATTATTGTAAGATTGTTAGAAGGATGTTATTATAAACATTATATATGTGGATTGTGGGGCATGTGTCCAAAAATTAAGTTCAGCTGGTCGATGAAGAATATTCTTATTTGGGTTGATTTCTAGATTGGCAAACCATTTAACCTACTTATGACTTGATGTGGCTTATGAATCTATATCATATCGCAAGGGTTGTTTGTGTTTTTCTCAGTTTGTGTGTGTTTTTCTCAACATTTAACTTTTTGTGGTCCTCTTTGGCTGATCAGATTCCTTTTGACCTTCTGCTTGGGATTCAATCTCTGTTGTTTGTGAAGTATTATTTCATATGTGAGTATTATCGATAACTAATTGTATGTTTTCGTGTGTACCATACTTAAGGTTGGTTTTTGATATCCCCCTTTGTTATGTACATTACAAAACAGGCCCCAACTTGAAGATATTGAATCTCTATAGTTTGATATAATATTATCTATTTATTTGATCTAATCCTTTTTGGATGGTTTAATGATTGATTTGATGCTAATGGTTTGTAAGTTTACGATGGGATAATGGTGGTGTTATGCATGAATTTAGTTACACATAAAATATGTAAGGTTGGAATGCTTTTGGACATAAAAGTGATCTAATTCTTTTGGACATTTTGACAACATATTTTTGGTACATTTTGACTACATGGTGCAAGCATTTTGGTTGCATTTTAACAACACATTCTCTTATATTTAGATTGCAACTTGGTCATATAATCAGTTGGCATTCTCTTTTATATTGATTGCATTTTTACTGATTTTCTGTTTGTGAACGTAGGGAAGCTTTGAAAATCTAGAGGCTATATGGAATGTTGGTGTTATGGTACAAGTTTCTTGAGTTTTTCCGTTCCCTACACTATGCATATTTTACCAACGGTATATTGTCTTGATAATACTATGTCCCGCAAAACAGGTGGGTCAGGTCTTCTAATTGGTTCAGGTCAAAGAGGATTGTTCTGAAAGTATAATTTGGTTCGGGTCAAAACAGTTTTCACCAAAGTGTGTTCGAGTTAACCCGGTGGTTTATAAAAAAATCAAATGGGCTCCGCCGGTGGTGTTGGCCTATTCGAACCTATTCTAAGTTGTCCGGTTTCAAGATGAGGTAGAGAATCATATATGAGGTCATGGAACACAAGTATGAACTCTTTTTAAAATTTGCATCATTATTAATAATTAGAGCCCAAATGTTTAGTTTCATATAATAGTTTGTCTTATAGGCAGTGAAACTTTTTACCATCCTTACTTCTTGATAATACATGCAAAGTTGTTAATGAAATACTTTTGTGCTTTTTAATAGAAATGTTTGTCTATTAGCATTAGTCAACTTTTAGTCTGTCATAAAATACCTAATTAAATAATGATTTACATCTATTGCTCTTTCTTTAGGTCATCAAAACATCAACACAACATCAATAGGTTCAAGTTAAAACGCGTAATTTTTAAGCATGATAGCGCAAAGCTGAATGTAAGATCAGGACAGTTTTGGATTTTGCAAGTATATGACTTTAAGATTTCGTATTTGAGTTTGTTTAAGGTCACTGTTTAACCATGATTTTAAGTTTTATTAATTTTGAAAATTGCAAGTTCTGAGCTAAAGAAGCAGTTGGAAAAGAAGACCAAGTTAAGACACAAGGTTGAGATAAGACCGCAATTCAATTAAAATTTACCCAACATTAGTAATGTCATTTTGCTGATCTTTTTTTATTTTACCTTTTTAAAGACTCAATTTTATGAATTTCAAATGAAACTAGATCATATCCTTCAAAGGATATGTAGATATAAGTTATGGAACAAGTATTGCAATGTAAATAGTCACCGCCGCCGCATTGCGCGGGTTTCTTACTAGT
>BJCO01809310.1:0-18343 GCA_018326465.1 Flaveria floridana
GGGAATGGTACACCACTCCCGACTCTTGCCACGTCCCGTGATGGACGTGGCGATCATGCGATGCAGATAACGGATGAGAGGATCTCGAATGCCAGTGACCCTGCCCTTAGTCCTCTGAAACGGACCTCCGGCAATCTGAGGCCACCACTCTCTCAATGTACCCTCCTCCATCTCAGTAATACCCTCGGTGAACAGAGGGGTAACAGTCTCCGGCTCATAATAAAGCCCCGAGACAACTGCAAACTGCTCAATGGACATCTGATATGCATGTCCACAAAGCGTATAGGATACACACCTATGTGTCTTCGTCCCCAACCACAGAACTATACGCGGCGTATGGGCCTATACGCCACATATAGGTAAACTGATGTGACGTCGGTTGTCAGTCATTAATGTCGCATTAATGGTCGTCCCCTATACGCCGGGCATGGGCCGGGTATGGACCCATACGCGGCGTATAGGGGGGTGTCGATTTAAGATTTTGGGTGTCTATTTATTAGCACCCTAAAGAAATCTTACAACTAATGAATACATTTGAAATTATATAAGGCAGAGGTCTAAATGTCAAATCATGACACTATTTATGACTCAAAGAGATTTAACTTACTTATCTTATGGCCTTTCGGCAGAATCGGAAAGCTATAATTAATTAAAATTGTTAGGAATTAATTTTACTGATTTAACGACGTGAGATACAACAAATAAAAATAGAAAAAGACTTACGTTAAGTGCATCATCCCCAAATATTTTTAGCTACGCCAATTAAGATACGTGACAAATTTGATTAGCGTATCTAAGAAAAATAAAGAGAAAAACATAGTCCAATAATGGGACCCACACACACATCAGCAACAAAGTTTAAGTTCTTTTGAATTTGTTAATCACAAGTTACTATCAAGTTATCTTGTTAATTACGGTAATCAACTTCCTTTTAAGTTCTATTAATTATAATCTTTTTTTAAAAGAATATTAATTATAATCTTTAAGATGTTTTCTTAATAGTCTATATGTTTAATTTATTAAAGTTTAAAAGTTTGTATCATTAAATTTTAATAATTCAATGGTTCATTTGACCGATAATATAACCATAATACCAATTCAGCCAATGAAGTTTATGACTTTCACTTTAATTTTTAAGAACAATCTTAGTACGTAAATATCATAGATTTACATTTGATTTATGAATTTTTTTCCGTTAAATTTTGCTAGTATTTTTTATAATGTTGTTCCTAATCATTCTTGTGAGTGAAATAGAGTAGAAATTAAGTGTAAACACATAACATCCGAGATTAATATGTTAAAAGAATATTTATATATTTAAACCTTTGATATTGATAAAACTTAAAACAATATAAAATCAAAGAATAGAGTGGCGTGTAGCTTGACTGCTACGATTACGGTCAAAGGCGACATTTTGGTCAACGAGAGATGATTCATGTCGTCAATTATCCTGCCAAAACAATAATCCCCATTTCTCAGTTTTTTAAATTTTCTTTAATTATTAAAGAAAAAAAATATCATCTATGGTTTAATTTGACTTTTAATTTCACATGTGTGAAAAGTTGTCTCGGACAGCCGCCGATTTTGTTAAAAATCGGCTAAACATTCATTTTCGTTAGCAGTTTTCTATCAATAAACCGACTTATATTCTAAAAGTAACATGATATTCTTTGACATTAGTTATTGTATAACTACTCCTTTTGCTATTATCAATTGTTAGTTAATATTGTTTGCAACATTATAGTTCATCGTTTGTATATGCTCTCTAAAAAGATTATTAATCTTATTGTACTCATTAGTTTTACTCGCAACCCTTTTTATAACATTTAAATATTAGATTTGTAAGAGAAAATTAATAGAAAAATAAAGCCAAGAATACCCCGTTGCTACATGCAAACCATCAAATGCAGCTCCACTCCAACGCATAACGTGTTCGAAATTAGAAATATATAAATTTATAATTTCAACCAGTTATGATCTGTTTGCAACCCAACCTCTCATTTGACATGTTACAGATTGTGTTCATATCACATATTTTAAACATGCTTGGTTTATGATTGATCATTTACCAGACACGTATCATAGAATTATACAGATGCACCACGAATAACACAATCTTTCTAAGGGTTAATGTAGAAATTAACACAAATAAAACAAGATTTTTCGAGAAATAGATAACTAGAAAAACAAATTATTAATTAGACAAATGGCTGGAATAGCTCAGTTGGTTAGAGCGTGTGGCTGTTAACCACAAGGTCGGAGGTTCAAGCCCTCCTTCTAGCGTTTATTTAAGTTTTTGAAATTACTCTGTTAAAAAAGCTTGTAAAACGTAAATGATATTATGTTTTATGCAAGTACATAATTGTATAATAAATTCTGTAGTTATATTGAGACTATAAATCACAAGAAATGCAAACAATGCAAGCACCATATATAGCCAAAATCAACAATGTCCAGAAAACAAACTACAAAAAGAACCATAAATCATAATGTAAACATCTGATCGTTTTCTAACACCAAACAATACAAAAAACACGGCAAAAAGAGCTCTTCGAGCTTCAGCTATAGACTGATAGATGCATGTTGAGATGGGCAAAACGGTCCAAAACCAAAACAGGTCCGGTCCTAGAAGCGGGGATCAGAAAAACCAGACCATCTTCTGAAACGGGCCTTTACCCGTCTCCAGTTGCAGTGTCATCTATGATCATCAAGTTCATCAATGTTGGTACGAAATAAGTAGTCTTCATTATCCAATTCGTCTTGATAAAGGCATAGAGATGGTGTCTCAACTTTCTTGATATCTGCGTCGGCATCTAATGATTTGCATCCCTGCAAATTAAATGACATTCTTTGAAAAGGGCAAAATCATTTCAAAAATTCGCCGAAAATCACTTAATCCTGTAAACTATAGTGTTCATTTGACATTTTTGCAAAAAACATAGATTGATTTGAAATAATAAGCCAAATATGATAGTTTAAAACTAGATCTCTTCTCAACAAATATAAGTTTCTGCAAGGGTCATTAAGCTAACCTTCCTCAAGATATAAAAGAAATAATGAAATCCATCTCCAAATGTAGAGTGATCAACAGACCATGTAAATTCAGGAGCATTGAATAGCGGACGTCTGAAGTGTGGCTGCATGAAATGAAAAATATCAGGAGTGATTCAAGTTATTGTACGCATTAATGTATATTTTTGTTTAAACTGTTAAAGTCAGCATGTTTCTTCTTTAGCTAGTTGTTTTATTTGACCCGTTAGACTATTAGAGAATATAATAAAACCCAAATCGACCCATTCACAGACAAATGGATTAAAATGCCACCATCAAAATGAGGAAGTGTTTGCTAAGTTTGCATGTGACGTGTTTAGTACCTGACCAAAAGCGATTGAGATGAAAATCCCATGGGGTTTCAAAACCCTATGAACACCTTGAAGCATAGCCATTGCTTTCTTTACAACATCAGGCCGTGGGTTCCACGGGTCACCACTGTCCACGAACAAAACATCCTTCATGTTTAACAAGATATAAACTTGACTTGTTAAGATTCAAAAAAATAAACATTCTAGCAACCATACAACACGTTATAACCCAAAAAGAATATCCTCATACGCATCTATGTTTCCAGTTTTTATACACTTTACCATGGTTCCTTTCTCTATAACAACATCAAATGATTCATCAGCAAATGATAGATTCAACATATCGCCTTCCAACACTTTGATCTCTGCAAACAGAAGTGTATATTAAAGGGGTAAGCTTTAAAATCAAATAAACAGAAAACATACCCTCAAACTTTATAATTTCCGAAGAATTACAGCTAAGAACTGCATCAAACTTTATAAAAAGTACAGGAAAAATAAAAATACACAAACCTTTGTAGCCTTTAGAAAGCAACCGTTTTTGCATTTTCTCGACTGCAACCAAAGATAGATCAATGCAGGTTAATTTAGTAATCCCTTCTTTATATAACTCATCACACAGTTGTGAGCTTCCACACCCAAGCTCCAATACCTACAACATTATATTGTTACAAACAAATACTTCACTTAATAGCATTGTAAAGCATATGAATACACATGTTAAAACAAGTCAATTTCCAAGATTCTACTACATTTGTTGCTCCACTTCAAGAATCACTTAATAGCATTGATTTAAATCTAAAAGATTGCAGTATCATGTCACAAACTCATATAATTGAGAAACACTTTGAGTTGACCAATAGTCAAATGGTGAAATTGGTGGTTATCAAGTATTTTCCCCAATTATTATATCAATTCATAAAGAGAAAACAACTTACAGAAGAATCTGATTTAATATGCTGTTGGATCAAACGACGAAAATGTGAGTAATCTTTAAGCCATTCGTAATGATCCTCAGAAGTGAACCTCTCATTCCTGATGATCAAGCAATCAATTTTTATCAACGATAATCAAACTAATACATAACATTTGTTAGAAGAAACAAAATTTATACATTGATTTCAATTACTTTTGCAGAATTAAAAACCCTGATGATATAAAGGGTTTTTACCAATAATTAGGGTCGAGATAAGCGACGACGGAGGGTGGTCCGACGGTGGTTCTCTTGGCTTCCGGCGGATTCTCCGATTCGTCCATTATACTGAGAAAGTGAAACCCTAAACAGTTTATCGAAGTTTTGGTGTATAGTTGTAATTGGACTCCTTGTACTATGATTTGATGTCATTTTGTATCACAACTTAATAACTTATATTAAACCATGAAAATCTAGGAAAATGATATTGTACAAAGTGTAAAAAACGGGGGAAGCGTACAAAGTTATCAGGACATGACATGTGTCTTTTGATAAATGAGTAATTTTATTCGTTTCATAATTACGCGTATAAGGTGGATAATTACGCAAGTTGTATTCATTATTACGCATGTTGTAATTATAATTACCCAAGTTCAAATAACTCAAGTTATAAATAATAATTACGCAAGTTATAGTTATAATTACACAAGTTATATGATAATTACGTAAATTATTTTCATAATTACGTAATTACAATCACACAAGCTATACGCATAGCACATTCACATTTTTTTAAAAATGGTTTTTTTAAGTATAGCAATACTATAATCAAATTAAAGAGAATAAAATACTTGATTTTAGGATTTAATTTAAGTATAGCAATACTATAATCGATTTTATGAATAAAATAATCAAATTAAAGAGAATAAAGTTATATGCATTTAAAAAAATTAGGAAGATTTAAAAAAAAAATCAACAATTATAGCCTATTTTTAAATCTACCTTTCTAGTCTATTTTTTATGTGATTACTCTAACCTCTAATCTGAATCGTTAAATCCTTAGATTAATGTTTGTTACCACTCCATACATTTTGCATAAATTGATCACTTTTTATACTGTAAACTTTTCCTAAAAATCTATATTACATTCTCTCATAAACCTCTAGATACCCACAAGTTCTAACATATTACATACAGGTTTCACTAACCCATGTATACACAAATTGAAATAAATAAAATATTAAATTAATCAAAAATTAGTAATTATAAGATGATATTCTAATATAATATATAATTAAAAATACGTATGAGTAAGTAATATAAATACTAAAATGACGATATCAATTTTTTTAAATTTCTTTTTTATATAATTAAGTATTTTTATTTCAAAACAATCCATTTAAAAAAGTTATACTTAAATTTTTTCTTGTTATAATTCCCGAATATTTTTTTTTATAAAAATTTTACTTTTTAGAAACACCAATTTTAAAACATTTTTATATTTTTAAAAAAGATTATTGTTTTAGAAAAATTTCTTATTTTACAAAAATCTATTTCTTTATAAATGTTATTAATAAAAAACTTTTTCTTAATGTATTAACTATTAAAATACTATTTTTATCTTAAAATATTAAATAATATTATTAGTAATTTATGGTAGTTATTAAACAGGAAAGAGAATAAAGAAAAATTTAATGAAAATAAAATATGATGCTGGTACGTGTTCTATTTAGTTATATTTTTATTAGAAAAAAAAGAATTAATCATGCATCTAAGCCATCTATGATAGCTAAAAGAATATGATTATAAGTTATCATGATTGCAAAATAGATATACATATCTATTACATAATATTTAAAAAGCAATTGGAATGAATAGTGGGGTTTTATGGTTTTCTGATTTTGGTCACACATCTTTTCTCTTTTGCGTTTTACCCCCTCTGGTCTCTACCTGTTTATAAGGGGATATCTTGATGTTTTGTATGGAGAGATAAAGTGGGTTTGTGGGGGAATGGTGCTCTGGTGGGTGCTGCCGGCGGTTGCCGCCGATCTACTCCTTCTGTCTTCACACGATGGAGAGGGAATGGCGTGGATGCTTATGGTTGTTGGTTGCGGTGGCGCTGTGTTTGTTTCCCCTCTTCTCCGACTTGATTTCAGGGTTTTGAGATAGTAGCATGCACGTGGCGCTGAGGTTTTTCTCCACCTGGGTCCCGACCGCTAGGCCGTCAGACTCTCTCTGACTTTGGTTCTGGGGATCCAGTGGTGGTTTGTCATGTTTGAGGGGGGTTCTAGGGTTCCAGCCTTGGATTTCATGTTCAAGGGGGCTTTTGGGTTCCCTGATTTGGCTGGAAATCGTAGTGGCCGGTGGCGGTTTTTCGGGCATGTTTGGTTATGCCGGTGGTCGGACGGTGGTGATGGGTTTCACTGTCGCTTTGACTCCCGTCTCTGGTCGAGGTGGTGGTGGGCTCAGCCGTTTGGTCTAGCGGCGGTCTTCGTCGGTCGTTGGTGGCGTGTGTGGTGGTCTTTTTACCGCCTTTGTGACGTTGGTGATCATGGTGGGGTCGATTGTCGGTCGGTTTGGCAGACCACGCAATGGGCTTCTTGGTATGAGAGGCGGCGGCAATGGTGGCGCAACCATTATTGTTGCCCCTTTCTTTTATATCCCTTAGAAACCCATTTATTGTATAACGGTTTATACATGTGGTTGGGTACATGTAATTTATCGAGGGAATGTGTCGATGATGATGAGGACGATCTCATCTGAGATTTGGATTTGGCTCAATGTTCATCACTGGTTTCTTTGTTACTAACATGTTTCGAGGGCTATGATGAGATTCAAGAGTAGTTTCAGTTGCTTAGGCGTGACTACCAATTATTGTTAGCAGCCGCAACTGAACATTAATTCTGAGTCCTAAGTTATACATTTTTAAAATTGTTTCAAACCGGTTATCACGCTCGCAACGCGCGTTGATGTTAAACACTAGTCTATATTAATAAATAAAGTTTTGAAGTGCCACTTGTCAAAATATTAGCCTTTTTCATCTTAGTTTTCCGCCTTTCTCTCCTAATAAATGATAATAGTACATAAATTAATTATTTAAAACATTTTTATATTAAAAAATAGATATTTTAAAAATTACAAATCATATTTTTTATTAATAAACAAACATTAAAAAAGAATATAAAATATAAGAATTTTCTTAAACACTTTTTTTAACATAAACTTTTTAAAAAGTGTTTTTAAGTATTATAAGGATGGTTTAAAAATAAAATTATCTTTAAAAATCAAAATAAAAATAATTTTATAAAAAGAAAGTCTAAAGCGATATTATTGTTGTTTTACTTGAAGTACTTATTTTTAAGTAATTCAATCATACTTTATCTTAAAATATTTTTTATAATTTTTTAATTTTTGTTACAAAATATTTATTATTTTTATCTATTTAATATGTGTATCAGACGGGATGCTAAACTAATATATTCATATATTCCCTTTTCTGTCATTATCAAGAATCCTGAATATATTGTTACCACAATCATAGTTTATTACAGTATATGTAAATATAGAAAAAGATCAAAAATATCACAAGTCACGATATCTTTTGTGTATATTAATTAATTATTTAACAAATGTTACTATAATCATAACCAAAAATTATGGTAATCTTGTGTGTATATATTATCTACTGATCAATAAATTTATCAGGGAAATACTTTACTTTCACCCGTAGTTGTTAAAACATGAAAGGAGCTTCACTGAAGATGATATATTTAGTTACAATATTATTATTGTTCATATCAGGTATTATTTGTTTCTCTTGATATACAATTCTTGAAATATCCAATTCCCATCTTAATGCTAATGAAACATGTTTTGATTTGCAGGTTTGCAGATATCATGTGTTTTTGCAAAGAAAGGATCGATGATGACCCCATCACCGCACACGCTACATAGTAACGACGGTGGCGTCAAACGAGAGGTTCCTCATTGTAATAACGATAAGGATTGCGAAAAACTTTGTAAAAGTGGCCATGGTTCATGTGATGAATACGGTCATTGCACTTGTTACAACTAAAAAACAATGTTTAGTTTTATTAAGCTCTTGAATAATATTTTCGATATAATAACTTTTGTCCCAATGTCTCTGGTTCATAATGGCTCAGACATTTCACTTATGGAATATTAGATGATTATTGTGTATAATTCAAATTATTAGTGAACAACATCCTCTGTTTTAAAATAAATCGCATCTAAATAATTGTCAAGTTGAGTTTAAACTTAAATAAATTGAATTGTCCAAACTTGTCGTCGGTTTGTTTTATCTTTTATGGTTGTCTTCTTTTATAAATTTTTTGATGAAATGATAAAACCAAACCTATCGATATGATTTAGGGTTTATTATTAACATTCATTGATTGAAAGGCACTACAGTTAATGTTTGTTAAATTAATTTGAAGTATTTTTACTAAAAGTTCCTATTTCCTTTTCCCTAGATTTGTTTAATAAATCAATTTATATTTTAATAATCTAATAATTAAAATTATAGCCAATTGTCTAATAATAATTCATTCTAGTAGTTTTCCTAATAATAATGCTAAGTCCTTTATTTGGAAAGGATTTAAATTTATATCATGCATTTATTATCATTATTAAATGGTTAATTTGTTATGGTAGTCACATGTGACAAAATGGGTGGAGAAGATAACATAGTGTTAATTTTCTTTTTGTTGCTTTATTAGAGAAGACTCTACTTTCTCCGGTTTGTTTAAAGCGTTCGTGTATCTTGCAAATATTTTTAACTAGAGCCACCGTGCTTTGCAACAGGCTCGAAACGTAGATTACAACGGGCGTGTTAAAATCTAGAAAGTTAAAAAACTATTTACTCGAAACATAGTTATAGCCACGCTATGTGGATGGATAACACATTTTTTTGAAGAATCGAACTATATAAATTGAAGCAAGTAGACTGATTTGACACTTATTTGTTCTAACTCATGGTTTCGTTTATGTTGTTACCGGTCCTACTAATGGTTTAGAGCTTGAAACCGGCCGTTTAACCTCTTTATTGTTCTTTTTAGTTTTACAATATATAGACGACAACCAAAGAATCTGGAAATAAATAAATAGGCTTAAACCACCAAACCGGTAGGTCCGGACGACACACCCAACACCAGTAAATTTGGTTTTCCGTATTTCGAAACCTTAGCTAACAGTTTGGCCGATTATTTTTTGTCAAAACCGACCAAATTGAACCGTCAACACATTAGTATATGATAACTGTAATTATCACTATGGAAATTTGAGAAAGATATGATCCATAAATGTATGTGCATTATGCATGTACCGATTTCAAGATTACAATGAAAAAATTGGGTGAAATTCGATAGTTTGCCTAATAATGCCTCTTAAGCTTGTTTTACATTCCGGATCTACTATACATATTTATATACTTTTCACATCTCCTTGCATCAATTTCCATCATTAAAAAATGCACCAAAAGAACACATGAATTCATGCCATTGATTGTTTTGAGCTCATCATTTATTTAGGAGTGGAAGGAGTAGGGGAACTTGGAGGCTTCAAGTTTTCATACCTAAACAAGAATAAAGAAAAGCCACATCATTAGTTCTAAACTTCTAATAAACATAGCAGTTTCGACATGTTTACTTAAATGGATCAAGAAAGCAACGTCAACCCGTTTGCTTAAACGGATCAATTTGGGTTGTGTTATCTTTTTAATCTCAAATGGGGCCAAATGTTAAAAAAAAGAATAAGCTGAATGGGGAGCATGTCAAATTGGATAACTGGGTTGAATGTGGGTGAAACTCTACTTTTTATCCGCACAACCTTCTAAATCATTTTATTTCGAGTTTTAGAATGTATTTTTGCATTGATATTAAGACTTTAACCAAACTAATGCAGTAATTGTTTATAAACATTTAAGGATACTATATGTGGGGAGCATAAGTATTCGACTTTCTTCATTAAGGTTACCAAAATATTATGTTGCTTTATAGGCCACCCAAGTATGAATTTGATTTCATTTATACTTGATCCAGCCAAAACATGCTTGATGATGAAAATTCCTTTAAATGTTTGAAGACAAAATGCCCTTTAGTTATTGATCTATCAGAAAGTAACAACCCAGTGTTGAAAAAACTAGGATGTTCCGAAAATTTAGCTATATGATAACATGTTTTTGGTTTGGTATCAATGAAACCATATATACATACTTAGGTGACCTATAAAGTAGTTTCAATATGCATGTGTAGCTTTGATGAAAAAAAAAAGATGAATACTTGGGTGCACATTCTTTATCACAAAATTTGGAAAATGGATAAAATGTATTTGTGGTCATCCTAACCCAATCAAAATTTGAACCCCTACTAAAAGATGAATAGTTTCAACTTTCAACCCAAACTGGTTTTGACCCGTTACCGAACCTATCTAACCCATCCATCTTGCTAGTTGTTACATCTAGTTCTAGGTATAATGCGAGACCGTCGAAGAGTAAAAAAGTTAATTAAGAAAACGTACATGGGGTACGGTGAAAGTGCCCTAGGTTTCACTGTTGAGGGAGCTGAGGTATCTTCTGGTGTGGGAGCAATAGGAGACCCGTTGTCTACAAGGGCAGTTGGTGGCGGTGATACTGATGGGGTACTTGGACTTGGTGATGTAGGAGGCTTCAGATTGTCATATCTAAAAGAAGAAAATAACCCTCAATTACTACAATAGATTAAACATAACAGAATGTTTCTTTATATGGAGCGCGTCACTTCGAGCTGTGTCTTATTAATAACAAGCCAAACAAGTAAACTGTTGAAGATAGCTAAAACTGAAACAGGTCGAAAGAGTTAATCAGGCTTGAAGTCATCTAAAGTGTAATCTAATGCTTTGGACATCCTAGAAAGTTTTATTAAACGATTCATCTTATTGTTTGAGTATAGTTATAATTTATATATATTACATTAATTATTTACAGTAGATAAAAAGAAGCCAAGTGCTGCTCCATCAACCCAACCTGTTTTACATGTTTAATCACCAATACGTATGCACTGTGATAAATCCTTATTTGAAGATGAACTTACGCATTGTAGGGTGAATTACTGGAAGTCAAATTTTGAGGAGGCTCTTCTTTGACTTCACTTCCAACCTCAATCGTTGCAGCAGTATCAACAGCAGTAGTAGATTCTGCCACTGGTGTTGCAGAAGTATAAGATGACGGCTGTATGGATCCACTTGGTGTTGGGGTTGGAGAGGAAGGTGGTTTCAGGCTCTCATAACTGTCAACAAGTAGAATATTGATAGGAATTAAATCTAATAAATGGCCAATTGAAATATATTGGAGGATTGATACTTGATATTGAATTTTAAAGGAAAAACAGCAAAGTAGAACAGATCAGATGAAGATCCCAGTCATAAGGGTATCTCCCCAGCTCAAACTAATGCTGAAAGTGTCTAAAATACTATAGATGCATTATGCACACACATTGACTATATATAATAATCCCTTCATTCTTTCTGCAATGAAGTGTGAACTATCAAGGCCCAAGGTCCATCGGTTGTTGGTCCAATAAGCAACCCATATCATTTTCTCTATTAAAAACGGATTAAAACTGATGTTTGAACTTCACCCAAGGGTGAAAATTACACCCATTTACTTGTGAACGGGTTGATTCGAGTTATTTTTATTAGACCTGTAAACGAACCGAACAAACATGAACGTCGCCATGAACGGGTTGATTCGAGTTATTTTTATTAGGCCTGTAAACGAACCGAACGAACAAGAACACATAACCGAACACAATTTTTTGTTCATTAAGAAAATGAAAATGTTCGTGTTCGGTTATGTTCGTTCGTCAAAAAGCTAAACGAATAGTTCGTGAACGTAAACGAATACAAACGAACAAAAATAAACAAACATAATTGACAAACATAAATGAACATGTACAAACATTAATGAATACAAAAGAAGAAGTCTAACACATCATAATTCATCAAAAAACACAATGACTCCATTAATGGTTCAAGTACACATAATTCATCCACAAATATGATTCTATTAAATAAATCCATTATGATTCATCAAAAATCATCCACAATGACTCGTTCAAAAAATCATAGAAAAATATGTACACTAAATACATAAACGAACAAACATAAGAAAAGAACGTAAACAAACGAATATAAATGAACATAAATAAACGGACATAAATGAACATATATGAACTAACATAAATGAGCGTTCACGAACGTAAATGAACGAACAAAACATGTGTTCATGTTCGTTCGTTTAGTTAAACAAACACATTTTTTTGTTCGTGTTCGTTCATTTAATTATATGAACGAACATAAATGAACTTCCCGTCGAACAATTCATGAACGTTCGGTTCTTTTACATGCTTAATTTTTATCCCTAATGAGTCAACGCAGTAAAACAAAATCTAGATAAAAAGGAAAAATGTTACATGGGTGGTCAAAAGTTGCCCAAGTAAACTAATGAGAGGGCCAAAAGTTAACCGTGGGAGAGCCAATCGACCTCCAGAAACTCGATTCAATTATCATTTTAGTTCATATGTTATATTTTTTTGGTTCTTATCAAAAGTTTTTTGGGTCAAGCCACCCCTACAAAAATTTACATGTTTTGACTCACAACCTATCCATTTTGCCACCTCTAAGATTAACCTACAACCACAAAGATCGACTTACGCAGTATAAGGAGAGAGAGGTCTGGTTTTCTGCAATCCTGCAACTACTGGAGCAGCTTCGGTTGTAATGGCAATTGTTTCTGGTTTTGTGCTAGTGTCAGGATCAGTTGGAGGAGCTGATACTGCTTCAACCACCGTCTTACTGCCGCCAGGAGGTGTTGGAATTGGGGATGAAGGGGGTTTCAAACCTTCATAGCTGTAACAGTAACATCAACAATAAGAGTCTAAAGGTAGCCATTTCAATCCACTTATGAAATGGGTCAATTTGGGTTATGTATTAGTCAAACGGATCAAAAACAATATAATTCACCAACTTCCATTTCTAAGCTTTTTTTCACTCACATAACTATCAGTCCTTCATCAATGAATAATTAGTGTATACCACCTCTTAAAAATCAAATATTTACATCATAAACTATATGTAATAGTCCCTTCTTTTGTTCTGCTATGAACTATCCAGCCCCATGGCCCATTGGTTGTTGGTCATTTGGTCCACTAACCGACACATAGCGTTTTCTCTATCAAAAACCAAGTAAAACTGATGTTTGAGCTTCAACTAAATGTGAAAATTTCGACTCATTACTTGTGAATGCTTTGATTCGAGTTATATTTTCCCTCACGAGGAAAACAGGTCAAACAAAAATAAGGAAACATGTCAAATGGATCCAAAGTCATGCAAACTGAATTATTATGCATTAAGTCACCTAAAATATTTTATTAGAAAATAGATTATTACTGAAATAATTTTATTTTTGTACTCATTTAACACAATAATTAGTTTAAAAAGCGAAAGAGTATGCACAGGCTAGCCAAGTATTTAATAGTAATTTTATTTTTGTACTCATTTAACACAATAATTAGTTTAAAAAGCGAAAGAGTATGCACAGGCTAGCCAAGTATTTAATAGTAATTTTATTTTTGTACTCATTTAACACAATAATTAGTTTAAAAAGCGAAAGAGTATGCACAGGCTAGCCAAGTATTTAATAGTAATTTTATTTTTGTACTCATTTAACACAATAATTAGTTTAAAAAGCGAAAGAGTATGCACAGGCTAGCCAAGTATTTAATAGTAATTTTATTTTTGTACTCATTTAACACAATAATTAGTTTAAAAAGCGAAAGAGTATGCACAGGCTAGCCAAGTATTTAATAGTAATTTTATTTTTGTACTCATTTAACACAATAATTAGTTTAAAAAGCGAAAGAGTATGCACAGGCTAGCCAAGTATTTAATAGTTTTCATCAAGGTCCCCTAACTTTTTAAACAATTTCAGAGGTTGCTCAAGGATCAATTAACTTTTATCTATGTTAATTCAGGCAAAAAACTTGCTGGAAAATTGCAAATTGACAAAATGTCTTTGAATTTAGAGCTTTATCAATTCTAGAGTTGTATAAATGACAAATTAATCCTGAACCTTGTTAAAAGAATCAACTCAAGATGGATTGTCATAGCATGTTTGAGTAGGTTCATGGGTATGTTTGTCATGGGAGAGATTGGCAGTCGTAATTCTTTTTGTATTTAATATTGATCAGGAGTGCTGGTTTACCTGTCCAAAGTAAACTAAGAGAGCCAAAAGTAAACCATGGGAGATCCAATCGACCTCTTGAAAGTTGATTAATTTAGTAAACCATGGGAGATCCAATTGACCTCTTGAAAGTTGATTAATTAATTTTTTTTTCGTATGTTCTATTTTCAGTTTGTTTGCATTTTAATATCAATTTGGTTTTTATCAAAAGTGTTTCGGGTCAACCCACACACAAAAATAATTACTTGTCTTAATGTGTCACATAACCTATCCATTTTGCCACCTCTAAGATCAACCTTTAACTACAAACATTGACTTACGCAGTATAAGGAGAGAGAGGTCTGGTTTTCTGCAATCCTACAGTCACAGGTTCAGGTTCAGTTGTAACAGTAATTGTTTCCAAATTTGTGCTAATTTCAGGATCTTTAGGAGGAGCTGATACTGCTTCAACCACTGCCTTACTGCTGCCAGGTGCTGTTGGAATTGGAGATGAAGGCGGTTTCAAACCTTCATAGCTGTAACAGTTATATCAACAATAAGAATATAAAGGTAGTGATTTCAACCCAATAAAGGGGTTTCAAACCTTCATTTGGATTGTGTTTTATTCAAAAAGATCAAAAGGGGAACTGGTTCACCCAAGTCCATTTCTAAGAATTCTCTTTCACTCATTTAACTATCTATCTCCTTCATCTATGCCCAAATAATGAATAAAAAGGCATACAACCTCTTAAAAGATTTACATTATTACTGTAATAACTATTGTTTTTGTTATTATAACCAGTGCATTAATACTTATATGTTCTTTTAAATAATGGATAAAAAGCGTGTTGTGTGTCGATTGATATTGACCAGTACTAATAGTGATCCCTTTTAGCATGAACACGTTTTGATCCACTAGCCTACTTGCCCAAAATGTCAATCTTGCCACCACCAATCAAGACAGTAATAGAGATTAATGATGTCAATAAAATTATTTGGTATTGCAAATGTGAATTATTGGTATTTGTTTTGCAGGAAGCATAAGAATAATTAAAGGCTTTACAAATTGATATGGCTTACGCTGTATATGGGGAAAGTGGTCTTGTGGAAGCAGCTTTTGACTGGGATTGTGTTTCAGTAGCAATGCTTGAACTCTTAGATATGGTGCTTTCAGAAACAGGCTCAGGTTCTTTGATAGCTTCTGGTTCCTGATTACATATATGATTACTTATACAAATGTAAACAGTGAAAGATATAAGGGGATGCAAATTATTTTAAAAGTGGTTATATGTAAAAAAATCCTTGCCAGTTATTTCCATTTAATGTAGTCGAACTAAATAATTGTGTACCTTAGGTTGGTAAGGTATGGCACGTTGAGGTGGTATTTTTGTTAGGAGGTCACCCATGGGGGTCAATGGTGCTGTTGTTTCTGCAACTACTTCCACTACTTTACAATATGAAAGATCAGGATTCTTAGCCATAAACGCAAGGAGTTCTGCTACCTGATATCAAGAACAAAAGCAACGTTAAATCAGTTGTATCTGGAGAACAGTATGGAGTGAAGCTATTGTCACACTTGATGACTTCTCATATCCAGATATCCTATAAATCATAGAACATGAGCAAAAAGGAATGGCTTATGCATAGAAATAAAATGGAAGTTTGGTGGAAACCTGTAAATTCGATACAAGACCACCAAATAAAGTATCTCCTAGAGAGAGGGTAAGATTATGCGTTTCCTTGAAGGAATCTGTAGGGCGTTCCATACCTCCAGGTCTCACTATCTGAAAATAAAAAAGAAATATTAATTAGGTTTGCATGTCAAGTCTATCATGTAAGAAGCAGTTTGATGTAGAAGTGGCAAAATGGGTGAATTCTGTAACAGGTTAAAGCTGATAAATTTTAGCTTGTGTCAAAATGGGTTGGGTTGACCCAGAATGATTTTTCCAACTTTTAAAAGAATGCTGTGTTCATTAAAAACATGTTTTCGGCTATTTCTGATCGATGTCACCCCTTCCCCTTTTAAGCAAACTTTTTTTATCAACTGATTTGATCAGTTAAAGATTAACACATTGTCAATCCTGTTAAAATTGAACATACTTTATCATTTTTCACGAAAAACTACTTCAACTGGATTTCAACAAATTTAAGTCCAAAACTGTGAAACTAAAAAGTAAATGTCGGTTACTTGCACAGTCTACCTGTATGCTAACTGTGAAAGTAATCACCATTTGATTAAGAGTTGGTCAATTACGGTGCTTTATTTCAACATATTTTGTCTTCTTTTCTGTTAGGATCTTAGTATTTTTTTATTTTTTATTTTGCTAATGAGCTGTTTCTCTAAGGCTGTATATAACTTTAATTAGTTCAATGGCATCATTTCCTAACAAATTTCTCCTATCGTCTTATTCTTTGCAACACATGGTATCAGAGTCGTATCAAAAACAGCAATGTTCTAAACGAAAAAAAAAACAAAAGCAAGTCAACTGAGTGTACTTATGTTCAACCATCGTCACATAAGTTATTGATGGTCGCTATGATCATTCGCAGATGCTCATGGAGAATTCCTTCGATTAAAAGAGTATTGGGGTGCGGTGGAAAACGAGATAACTGCTGCAGCAGAAGGTGCAACTCTTTTTGTGATGAACATGGAATACAAGGACAAGTGACAGTTGGGTGCTGTTTTCCTAAAAAACACCCAAAAGAGCTTGGAGTGGAATCAAGCCATCTGTTCATTACTTCTGAATTTTTGGCTGTATCTCTTACTTTGATCTACTTGATCATACAAAAACTAAACTAGAGGACAAGAGCCAGAAGTGTGTTTTACTTGGAATTACTGAGGAAGGAAAGATGTATAGCCTCTATGATCCAACATGGGACTAAAATAAGGATGGTGTATTTGGAGAAATGAAAAATGGAGGTGGGATAAAGAGCAGAACCTGGAATTTGAAGACAACGCAAAAGAAGCATAAGATGAATCATTAGAAGCAGAACCTGCTGATGTTCCAGAGAGGAGACTACTACTACTGAAACAGCATCCTCGTGTCCCCATGTTGAAGCACACATCCTCTTATCACAATGGAAAGGGGGGGAACATGAGGCATGGAAGATAATGTAAGCAGGAAGGAGAATATTTTTTCTGATGAAGATGCAACTCATGTTGCTATATATCTAGTGTGTCCGGCCTCCTTTGTTTCCAATAGGTTATGAAGAGTGACAAAGTGGAGGATAGCAATGGTGAATGACTTCTTGAAGCTAAAATACTTGCTCAGAGTTTGTAAAGGATGATATAACAAAATGTCTTTAGCATTTATTTAGTGGAGAAATTGTCAGGATTAATCAAAAACGATATTTTTATTCTGCCAAAAATATGTTGATTATTTTGAAGCCGTTAACCCAAATTGACCCATCCATAAGTAAATGGGTCGAAATCGCAACACTTGATTTAATGTAACTCACAGTGTAAGGAATTCCACTAGCAAGCAGTGCTTCTTCTGCCTTCCTTTTCCAACATAGGACTCCCCAAAACAAACTCCAGACAGAAATAAAAATAAAATTAGTGTACGTATCATTTCAATGCAAAAATCATGGTTACTAAAATTTTCAATCAAAGGTGTTTATAATATGGAAGTCACATAATCAAGAAAATTGAACTCACTTCAATACAGCAGCAGGAAATCCAAACTTGTTTGTTCCCAAAGAAGTAACCAAAATAAAGTGTTTTGCTTTTGCAGCGGCAGCTACATTTTAAACTAAATACTTCAATTCATCTTTTATATCAGTAATCAATTTGCTTAAACTCAAATATATATGTATCAAATTCAGCCAAATTCTAAATATATGTATATTGGG
>BJCO01809312.1:0-12379 GCA_018326465.1 Flaveria floridana
GGAATTTATGGTGTAATAATCCGTTGGATATGGTGTAATCGTTTTCTTGTTGCCCGTGAGTCCTTGTTTTGAGGACTCCCGTGGCCTTTTTTGATTGAAGTTTCCTTTTAAAAAAAAAAAAAAAAATACACATAGTAATTATTTAATACTCATCTTTCAAAATAAATTATTAAAAAACAACAAAAATACAACAAAAATACAACAAAAATGAGTGAAAAATAGCGAAACTCGGTGAAAAACAACAAAAGTGCGAGTTGAACCGAGTAGGCCGAGTTGGGCCGAGTAGGTCTGAGTAGGGCTGAGTTGGACCGATTACGAGTAAGGTTGACTGAGTTGAAGAAAAGCGTCTCAGTGCACCTCTGAGTTTCTAGTACTCGCCGAGTACTCGGCCGCCTAGGCCGAGTTTTACAACACTTCATATAAATTTGTTTACCATAAGAGAAAAGTAGTGATTTCACATATGAATCTAACCATCTTTTTTTTTCTCCCTTCCTTGTATGGGAGCCTTGGTAGATTTTTTTTTTGAAAGGTGTGGATCAAAAACTCGCGTATGTCGGGAGATGTAGAATATGTTGTTTTAACCGGGCCCACGCTACAGAGCCCCCACGCCGACCAACCGACACCCAGGTAAACCCGGGTAAACCCCTCGATGAGAAACCTTTATCACCCAGATAAACCCGGAGAGGAAAACTCACCCGGAAGACTCGAACCTGGGTTGCCCCTGACCTTATTTTCCATGGCTACCACTGGGCTAGCCAGTGATGGTTATGGGAGCCTTGGTAGATGGTTCTAAAAGTATTTTTGTGGATATATAAATTAAGAATTTTTTGTCATTAAATGACATACTTCAATGGCGTCACCTTGTGTTCTAGAAATGGTAGTTGAGGTTGTTTTTGATTGGGTACTTTAACGGCATTATTATTTATCACGCAAGGCAAGTCTTGTTCCATCTGATCAGTTAAAGCATCAACAAGACATTTTTAAATATCTCAAGGAAATTTCAAGGAATGTATCTTCAACAATACCTCCTTTCTGTTCAACTAACAAGTTTTAGTCAAAATCGGTCGAATTTACCGACTACCCAAAGTACCGCACGAGAACTAATATTCAAAGCCGTATATGACATGGCAGGGCCGGCTCAATATTTTCGTAGCCTTAAAACAAAACAAAAATTTTAGGACCAATTTTAAGTATTATTGGTAAAAAGGGTATTTTTTATATGAGCTTGAGATCGGCGACGCTCATCTATATTTATGTTCTCATCAACAACATATATGTTTTTAACAACAATTTTCTCCCCTTTTAAATTCTATATATTTTAAGCAAAAGTTCCTCGTTAATTCCAGCAATAAAAATGTTACGAATCAGACAAAGAACTCAACCCAAAACGCTAGTTCAATGGGTAAGAGAGCCCATTTTATTTATAAACTTTACATTAGTTACTCGTACAACAGATATGATACAAGTCTGACACCTTGTAAAATTTCAACCCATAACATTCGACCTTTTAAAGGACAACGTATTCCTTGGTCACGGCTGGCTCCCTCCATACCACCGCTCTAAGTTTGACTTTGATACCAAACCGTTAGGCTTGAGATTGAGAAAAACTAGAGAGAGAAGGTTACAATAAATCAAGGTAACCAATTCAATTAGCTAAACTACTTTTAAGCGGTTAACTCCGTTACGATCATTACAATCAATACACTGTATTAGTCCTTCAACTATCAGTTGTTACACAATAGCCCCTTCGACTACTAATTAGCCCTAATTAGATTAACATAGATAAAACCAGAACTCGTTTACAACCCTATTATTTTCTTTCCATTTGTTCATTCAAGTACAATAACAATTGCCTTTTTTTGTGTTCTTAAGAGATGATCAAAACAAACTTAAACTATTAGACAATATTATTAGCGTTATTAGTATGAGCTTATTAGCCCAATTAGATTTCTAGGGTTATTTGTTATCTCTATATATTGTAACCTAACTATTCAATAACATTATTCAGATAGGTTACAATATATAGAGATAACAAGTAACCCTAGAAACTTAACCGGATCCGTAAGCTCATGTTAATAATCCTAATAATATTGTCTAACAGAAGCTACCGGTTTTGTATGCGATCACTTGGTTGTTATTGTACTTAATCAACAAGTAAATAAAACCAGCTAATTTAAAAGTCCATCTTATATACATTGACATGGATTGACGAAAGAAAGGGGTTTCAAGTGATCATCACAGAGACGAAGGAAATGATGAATTTGACGGGTTGTACCTTATACCTTGACATGGGCCTCTGATACATAAAGGTTATCACGTTGTTTGGGCCATTTATGTTGACATGTTGCATTGTTGCAATGACTTTTATCTTTCAAGGTTTAGGGCCACAATTGCTGAAGCCATTGAACATTTTGGACAATTGGACATTAATGCAGGTTCATACTTTTTGCTAAAGAGAACATGGAAATTACAAGCAGAATATTAACAGAATTAGCATTTTTCAGTGTTAGCAGTAGGTCATTGCTTACTTTGTTTACAATGTTAATAACACGAGTTTTTAAAATTTATACACTCAGGTGTACCCAGCCTCTCGCAAAGCACAAAACATTACTGAAGCTGCAGAATTCTCAGCATCCTTTACTCTAGATCTCTCATTTCCTTTCAGAATCAAAATTGTATCAGAAAGCTCGACTTGAATAGACGATATGTATCTTTTATCATACGTGGGACCCAATTCTTGCTCAACTCTAAAATTAAAACAAAAATAGTCATCTTAAATGGTCTAAAATGCAGTTAATAATAATAATGAATATCTAGTTTGGAATCATACCTGTAAGTTGGTTTTGGCCACTTTTTCTTGTTGCAGAGTCCATGTAATTTCAGTTTGGCACCTTCAATCTCCATGAATTCATTAAAATCAAGATTAGTTTGTCGACTTGTATCACCACTATTAGATTTTGGTATTTTCAACAAAGCAGCTTCGGCTGCATGAAGCTTTGCATTCTGTTTGGAATCCGAAGAGCCGGATGCTATATATGCATTATCCACAAACACACTTGCGTGGTTTCTGTCACCTAGGAGTTTCGAAAGATTAGATATGGTAATATTCATAATCTCATATTATGCAATCAATTTTGAGTTTTATAAAACAAGAACACTACTAAGTGTAATTTCTAATCCCTAAGCCTGTGCTGAAGTTCTAATATTATGGGAATATGAACACTATATTTATACCGCAGGTTAAAAAAATGAGTAGGTCGTTAACAAATTCCCACATTTTCCCTTCTTCTGTGGACCAAATTTAACACAATTTCCATTTCTACAAAACATGAAACAGTGTATGCTAAGTGAGGGAATGCACATATCAAATCTTGAGTATTTCATCACCAACATATCTAGATAAAATTTTGCACAATATCATTGGACTTAACTAACTATAACGTATTACTCAACGACCCAGTCATTTCATGCATGACGAGAGAAAATGATTTACTCAAATCCTAAGTTACATTATCAAAAGAAGCTCTCACCATTCTTCCAGTATTGTATATCAACCTTCTTCCCATCTTTCTTACATGTCCCATACAATGTGGTAATAGGTTGTGGTCGAGCCAAAATGACATCAATCATTACTAACGGTTCAAGCAGGCGTCTGACTATCTAAACACATCATACGAAACACACATTAATCAAAATCACATTCACCCTCTAAGTTTCATTCAATATTTAAACTAGTCATCACTAATTAAACACGAAGAACTAACCATCCACATCAGCTGTAAGTTGAACCCACAGTCAATATACACAGCTGCAGCCACTGATTCCACAACATCCGCAAGAACTTTCGGGGCTCTCATCTGTCCACCATACACAGCCATCTTTTCTTCTCTCTCAACCTCAACAAAAAACTCCCAAACCTAACAAAATCAATTTCAACAGCAAAATATAATCAATCATCTACAATTGGTACAAATATCACTCGATTTGATTCAAATAGCATGCAGATTGCTTCTGCATAAAAATGTAACACCTTATCACTCAATTTGCTATGGCGAATGTACTTGTGAAGCCCGTGTTGAACCGCCACACGAGCAAGTTTCTCGTTGCTAACATTTGCAGCACGGAGATCAGAGAGCTTACCAGAGTCAACATCGGGATAAGTCAAGAAGAAGAAGCTGGAGATCGCGAGTCCGATAGCAGAGTCACCGAGGAACTCGAGGCGGTGGTACGACGGGCCATCGGTGTAAGAAGAATGTGTTAGGGCTTGTTCTAGAAGCTTCTTGTCGTTGAAAGTGTACATGATTATGGATTCTACTGCTGCAACTGAATACTCCATGTCCATCATGGATTGAATGTCTCCATTTTCGCCGGATTTTGGGAACACTAGAATGCCGTAAGTGTCGACGATCTTCTCCGATGGTTTCTGGTGTGGACCGGTGGATTCGGTTGACATGCTTGTAAAAATGCTAAAACCCTAGCGAAAAAACCCTGGTAGAACAGAGATTTTGGTTCGTTTTTTGCTATTCATACAACCGCTTGATTAACGAAGTTATGAAACCATATTAAGATACAAGCTTTTTAATGAACCATTGAGTGTAAGGTTGCTGTTTGTTCTTTTCAGCAACAAAATATCTATAGTCATTGAATCATATTTGTAAATATTTACAGAATAAGAGTTGGATCAAACATCTGCAGTCTGTAACAAAAAGGGTGTTTGTTTTTAACGTCTACAGACTGTTAAAATCAACAGATGGTGGTATACGTCGATGTTGAACGGTGGTAGTGATGGTAGATAGTGGGTGGTGGTGGACGGGGGGTGGTGGTGGCGGCGGACATGGATGGTGGTGGACATGGGTGGTAATGAGTGATGGTGATCAATACTCTACAGACTTTAGAATTTTTTAAAAGTGATTATGTTAAGTTTGCACCATGCAAATCTTACGTAACTTTTTTTAATAAAAAGTATTTAAAAAAAAAACATTCAATGTCTGCGCGTGGTCTACGCTGCGCAGACAAAAGAGGTCAGGAATAGCTTTTCTGGAAAAACAAACACCCCCTAAATAAAAAAATACATGTTTAGTTGGTGAAGTTAATAGAATAAATTATTATATAATTGACACTACTACAGGAACAGGCATTTCCTACGGATTTTTTGCTACGAAAAATACCCGTAGCAAATTTGTTAAGGAATAGCTACGGATTTGCTATGAATTTGTTTTCCTACAATTTACCTACAGATATACCGTAGCAAGTTATGTTCGTAGTAAATCCGTAAGAAATTTTAAGCAAAATTGATAAAATTAATATATTAAAAAACAAATTAATAAAATTCGTAGCAAATCCGTAGTAAAATCAATAATTAAATTTCGAAGAAAAAAAAATAATTAGTCTAGCAAAATCCGTAGCAAAATCCGTAGCAAGAATAATAAATACATTTAAAAATAATAATTTAACAAAATCCGTAGGAAGATCCGTGGCAAAAGTAAAAACATATATATTTAAATAATGATAAAAAAACTTCTTCATGAATTCCGTAGTAAAATTCATAGCAAAATCAAAAATCCTAAATATAATTAATAATAATTATCCAAATCGTAGCAAAATTCCTAACAAAATTCATACCAAATCAAAAAAATAATTTTTAAAATAATTTAACATAGACTTGCAGCAAAAATTCATAGTAGAACGATTAAATAAATATTAAAATAAAATAAAATATGTAATATAATCCTTAGTAAAATTCATGAGATTTCAAATATGGTAATTGTAGTAAAAATAAACAGATGTTTTTTATTACAAGTTCGACAAAACTAAAACAAATATAGTAAATTAACATTAACATCGATTAATATGATCAATTAATGAAAATTTATATAATTAATATATTATTAGTATCAATTATGATCAATTAAATGAAATTGAGTGGCCAGTGGGGATTCACATAATTAGAGTGAATGAGGATCAATAATAGTCAATTAAAATCGAATAGTATCAATATTGACATCATATGGATAATTAAGGTTGATAATGGTGAATTATCACCATTTAGGGTTAATGAGTTTAATATCTATTGATTAGGAAAATAGTTAATTAGTTTACAATAAGGTTGATTAAGGTAAATTAAGAGTAATATTGATTATGTTTGATAATTAGGATTAAGTATGAGCAATTAATTCATATTAGTTAGTCATAGTGAATTATAATCACAAATAGTTAAATTTGTCAAATATAATAAGCCATGATTAATGATAGTTGAATATTATTGCATATTATGACTCATTATGTACTATTATAGCTCTTATGGCTTGTTATGACTCATTACAACCCATTAGGACAGTTACATATAATGTAATATGGCACGTTAGGTCAAACATAGTTCAAATGGCTAAGACTTGATTATATAATGGTTCATGGTCAAAGATAATTTACAATAGGTGATATAATGGTCGGTGGCGGTAAATCCTAGTAAATATAGTGATCCATATTCACACATGTGTACGTATGACCTACTATAACTTGTTATATGTCGTAAAGACTTATAATGACCCATTATAACATATTACAACTCATTGTGATACTTATGATGTATTACAACATGTTAAGTCAACATATCAATGTCCCCTATAAAAGTGATGTGGGTTCAAATATTCATTACAAGTGAAAGGTTGGTGGAATAAGGAGAAAAAAATGATGTTAAAAAATGTTAAGTCAACATATCAATGTAGGTCAAACTTGGGCAACAACTATGATTATCGGTCAAACTCACTGAATACATCAAATAATGGTAAAATCATAAAGGATCACAACAAAATATAACAATCAATACTCAAATATGATGTAAATAAACCCTTACGATTCCTTATAGGACTTATAACTTTTAACGACTTATTATGACACAATGTAGGGCTGCAATTTATGACGCAACCCATTATCATTATATGAACCGATGTGAAATTAAATGAGTTAGTGTCTAGGTTAAGCGTACCCGAGTCAAAAATAGGTCTAACACGTTTAAAAATGTGTCTAAATAAGTATAAGTATAATAATAATAATAATTTGGGAGAAGCCAGTGATGTGGAAGAAAAATACTCACGAGCATAACGTGAATTGGGTTAAGTCGAGGGCGGGTAAAACTATAGTAAGTCTCATTTACTTTGTATATATATTTTGTTACTAAAGTATAATTATTTAGAAAAAATAATGTCATTTTTAATTTAAAAAATACTATTTAAAATAATACAGATATATTTTTATTTGAGAAAGTGAAGTTTTTTATAAAACATTTAATAGAATTCAATTCTTTCTTGAAAGCTAGGTTAAGTTAAGAATTATATGTCTTTTTCCTTTTAAAATCTATTTTATAAGAGGAGTAATAGTGCATGTTTTCATCATACAAAAAATGGTATTGTTGGGTTTATAAAGACAAGATTGTACGATCAAGTTGTAGTACCATATTGAACTAGACTTCTAGCTTGTAATATAGTCTGGTTAAAACTTTTGGTTATGTTGTTTATTTAACCATATTACGTTAACCCGTATGTACTATTAAAATCTATTTTATAAGAGGAGTAATAGTGCATGTTTTCATCATACAAAAAATGGTATTGTTGGGTTTATAAAGACAAGATTGTACGATCAAGTTGTAGTACCATATTGAACTAGACTTCTAGCTTGTAATATAGTCTGGTTAAAACTTTTGGTTATGTTGTTTATTTAACCATATTACGTTAACCCGTATGTACTATTAAAATCTATTTTATAAGAGGAGTAATAGTGCATGTTTTCATCATACAAAAAATGGTATTGTTGGGTTTATAAAGACAAGATTGTACGATCAAGTTGTAGTACCATATTGAACTAGACTTCTAGCTTGTAATATAGTCTGGTTAAAACTTTTGGTTATGTTGTTTATTTAACCATATTACGTTAACCCGTATGTACTATTGCATCTAAAACTTAGTGGATCTTCTGAAGCCAATGCATTATCCTTAATTGTTTTGTTCTCGAGTGATGAACATAGCATATGACTTTCAAGCATGTATGAGTGTGTTTTTTGTATTAATTCCAACCATTTGTAAACTTTAAATGTTTGTACTTATTTATGTATACAAAGCATAAAATGTTTATGTACTAACTTTTACTTATCACAGAATAAATATAAGGAGTGTGTTGTTGAGAGATATGGAGAGGATGATACCTTACACCCTGAACTTGATGTGGAATTGTGGTCAGAAACTAGCGGGGGAAAGAAAAAAGGTAGATTGTATGGAACTGGCAACAGTAGTGACCCGCATGTTGTGCTGACCGGTACACCATCAATGTCTAGTAGTGATCCACCTGGGAGAAGTGATGAGGTTGGTATTCTTTTTCAGTGATAGAAATTCGATGTGTATTTATTTATTGTGGTATAAATGAATCATCATATTAGAAGGTTTATATTTGCACATATTAAATTTTTGTATGAAAAGATGCATGTTTGCATGAACTAGTAACGATTAGAGGCGACAATCCTAACCCATTTGTTTTTAGTTGGACTAATTTGGACATTATTTATACGGATATGGGTATAGACTTGGTAAAACAAACCCACTCGTTATATTTTGGGTCATTATAGGTGCTAATTCTAACACCTTGGGTTAGTTTGGACAAAAGTAGTTTTTAATAGGTCTTAATGGGTCAAGATGGGTAATAACAAATATAAAAATTGGTCAGGATGAGTCATTCTTGCACAAACACATAAGTTACTTGTATGTAGTGTTTTATATTGAGATTTATTTGTTTGTAATTTGTTAAAAGTAAAAGTTCTTATTGTATTTGATATTGATGTGTTATGAGTGTGATGTGCTAATTATTCTTTATAGGTGCAAAGGTTGAAAGAACAAATAACGGAGTTAGAACGAGATAAAGCAGAGAAGAATGCTATGATGCAGAAAATTGAAGAAAATGCAAGGTTATATGCTGAAATGAGTGAGAAACTTCAAATGCTATCACAAAACCTACCACAAAACATTCCATCAAGTTAAGAAATGAGTTTATGCTAGTAATCACTATGATTTTTATATTACCTATGATTTTTATGCTATTTGGATATTTTATGCTATTTGGTTGGGATTTTTATATTACCTGTGATGTTTTCGGATATTTTTGGATATTTAATGTAATGAAATTGGATATTTTATGCTATTTGATTTGGATTAACATTTGATTAAGTTTGTATATATTTATGAAAATTGTGATATATATCATATACAGAAAACGGTTAAATAACATTATGAAAAGCAAATCTTTTGAAAAATTTAGACAAAATTCGTAGCTAAATCCATAGCAATAATTTATTAAAATTCGTAGCAAAGTAATTGCAAACCCATAGCAAAATTGGTAACTAAAGTATAACAAAACTCATAGCAAAATTCGTAGCCAATTTTCATAGCCAAAATGTAGCAAATCCATAGCTAAATTTCATAGCAAATATTTGTAGCAAATTCCTCGATAAATCATCCATAGCAAAACCGTGGCTAAAATTCATAGCAAAATCGTAGCAAACCTTTCCGTAGCAAAAATTTTGTAGCTAAAATTAAACAAAACTCTGTAGCAAACTCCATAGCAAATATTCATAGCCAAATGTGTAGCTAAACTAGCGACGTCAATCTGTGTAGCTAAACCCGTAGCAAATATTAGTCCGTAGCAAAATTCCGTGCAAGAAAAATTAGCGACGAAAGTATCATCTACAAACCAAATCCGTAGCAAATTCGTAGCAAACACTCGTTTTGCTACGAATTCGCTACAGATTTGACCGTAACAGATACCCTTTTCTGTAGTAGTATGATTTCATTCTCTCTAGGGCTGTTCACGAACCGAACCGAACCGAACGCAGCTCCGCTCGAACTCGGTTCGGTTTCAAACCGAGCGGCTCGGTTCGGTTCGGATTTACAAATTCGAGCGCAAACTTCATGCTCGAACTCGGTTCGGTTTTAAACCGAGCGCTCGGTTTCGCTCGGTTTTGCTCGGTTTTGTGTTAGAATTCAACCACGCCACCTCCTTCTTCGTATTCTCGCCATCAATTTGAATCAACCATGTGTTTGGATACTGGTTCAATTTTGACATAATAACAAATCATTTACCATCTTTGCAGCCACATTTTATGATGTTACACATACCGGGACGCCACACCTAAATTCTTAAGATAACAATTTGTTTGTATGTACAAATCTCTAAATTAAAATCACCAATTAATCATATTTGGATAGACATAATCTTACAAAGGTAAGAACTAATACCATATAACACAAACTTCCAATAACTAAACCAAAAACCAATAAAAGAAATCTCAAAACTATTGTAAACCAGCAAATTGTTTGACCAGAAATCTCAAAACTGTTGTAAACCAGCAAACTAATTGACCCGAAATCTAAGAACTGTTCTAAACCAACAAACTAATACAAAATTCTCTATGCAGACAACAAATAATGATAATTTCACAACATACAACAAAATTAATATACTGCTGCACAGGAACCTTGATTTTATCATATTCAAACTTTACAAACACCCAACGGAATAATGTAGATGTCTTTTATCACTTAAACCAAAATCTAGCAATTCAAAACTCAAGTAATTAAAGCAACAACTTGCAATTCAAAACTCAAGTAATTAAAGCAACAACTTCAAATTCTTAATAACATATCCATCAAAGTACACGTCAAAAGTGAAGTAAAAAGATTGCAGAGGCTGCAAGGATGTTGGATTGTGCTGATAGAGAAAATTTAACACCTGATGTGGTGACCTTTAATACACTTATATGTGGTTTATGCAAGAACTCGAGGTTGTGAAGGCCGAACAGTATTTGAGAAACATGATCCAAAAGAGATCTTTAAACTTTTTAAGAACTGTTGTATGATGGTGTAAGAGATAAGAAACTTTTTAAGAAAAAGGTTCTGATTAGTAATCCAAAAGAGATCTTTAAACTTCTCTACTTATTGTTCAATTCATTAAACCACATCTCTGATTAAAAAACCTCATCACCTAAGATTATCAAAGTACACTTGTAACCATATGAATCACCATTCGATCTAATGATAGAACAAAACTTATGCAATTTGATAGACCTGTGTATGGGAAAAGTGGTCCATGGGCTTTCATTAGCAGCCTTACTACTTATGTTTTCAAGTTATTGAGACAATCAAGGATATCACATTAATAAGCCATGTAGCTATCAGATTAATAAGCCATGTAGAAGCGTGCAAATGTATGCAGTTAGCAAGAAACAACCTCAAAGAACACAAGAAACAACCTCAAAGAACACAAATGAATCAAGTAAATATGTGTTATTAGTACATATAACCACAAACTCTAAATTGCCAAAATCCATAATCGGATGCAAACTGTTCAGGAGGAGCAAGAAACAACCTTCAAACCTAAATAGCCACAACAACAAGACCTAAAAAAGACTAACCTGTAAAATAGATCCGAACACAGAGGTTAAAGAGATCCAAACACAAAGAACCTGTAAAATAGCCACATCAACAAACAAATCAACAAACAAAAATAAACTTAAGACAAAGCTTGAAATCCTAACATAAACAAAACCCCCAAATTTGCAACATAAACAAAAACCCTAACATACATGATGTTACCTTCGAAAGAGCAGATGTGAAGAACTCTAAAACTCGATGTGAACAACTACAAATCCGGATGTTGTGACTTTATCTAGGGGGTTTTGAGAAATTTGAATTAGAATCGGTGATGTTACCTTTCATCCGAAAGCAAATATGCCGTTTGTGCGCAAGTCTGAGACTGATCTCCGAAAGCAACTCTGACTTGTTGCCAAAATCGTGGTGTCGACGACTTGTTGCCTGATCTCTGATCTCTGATCTCTGATCTCTCCAAAAGCGCGGTGTCGACATCGAGATTACACCGAGAGAAGCAACTCTGTTGGCATCTCCCGTCTCTCACCGACGCCTCTTTCTCTCACCGAGCCTCTGTGAGATATGTGGTGTAACCCTAATCCAAATGAAGAGATATGTGGTGTTCATGGGCATTGACCCGACCCGTGATAGGATCCGCGCATACTTTCAAACTGTAATTGCATTGTTTGCTTTGGGGAGTTGTACATCAAGTTTTAATACTTGTACATCTCTTAAAATTAAGAGATTTTGGTGAAATTACCTTCCTGCCCCTCTCAAATGTATATTAAGGTAGTATAGATATAGATAGTATAGATATATAAAAACTAAACTAAAAAATAATTCGAGCGAAACCGAGCGAGCGACGAGCGAGCGTACCTTTGCTCGTGCTCGGTTCGTTTTCAACCCGAACCGAGCCGCTCGGTTCGTTTACAACCGAGCGGAAAATCGAACGAGCAAAATTCCGAGCATTTTTC
>BJCO01809314.1:0-14251 GCA_018326465.1 Flaveria floridana
GTCTATGCCGTCACCTTCTTCTCCGATCACTCATGAAGACCTACACCACCAATCCCCAACACTACAACCTTCTAGAAGAAGTTGGTTACGGCGCCAGCGCCACCGTCTACAGAGCCATCTATCTCCCATCCAATGACGTCGTCGCCGTTAAGTGTTTGGATCTCGAACGCATCAACAGCAATCTGGTGATTCCCTCTGATTCCGTTTGATTCCCTTGCTATTTGATTTCGTTTTGCTTTTGTTAGTTTTGGTTTTGTGATGTGTGGTTCGTGAATCGTTGATTTAGCTGAGGAACTGAGGGTTGGAAATTAGGGCGTTTGTGTTTGTGTTTGATTGAATTGAGATCGGAGGTGGTTTGGGGTTATGGTTTGGTACTGTGATTCAATGCGTGAATAGGTATTGACTTGTTACGAATTTGACATCGTCGTGTGTGTAGTTGGATGCAATTAGCTTCGAATTTGTTAGAATTGGTGTTGATCTTGAAGTTGAACTTGGGCCTTTTGACATCGGAAGTCAAAGTGCGTTCCTTTGTTTTAGGAAGTGATAAAAGTTTCATTTTGCTTGAGTTGTAGAGATTTGAATTGGTGTAGTTAGAGTAGATGTTAAAAGGCATTGGAGTTTATGGGATTTTAATTTTGATCTGCGATATTTGCTCTTCGAACTTACTTAATTGCAGAAGCATTACTTGCATAAAGATTGGGGCTAGCAGGTAGCAGCACAGGGGTTGTGTCGTTGTATGTGATTCATTTATTAGGCTTGGTGATTTTGGGTTGAATTTGACAACTATAATGGTTTTCATAATAAAACCTAGGATTTATAAAATTTGCAATAATTAGTATCAATGTGTCTTCCTTAAGTTACAATAGATCTATAAAAGCATGATTGTTCACAGTTAAAGTCTCGTTATTGTGATGCTTTTGTAGTTTTAACCATGGAAAGCCATTTATTAGATAGTTGCAGACACAAAATCCATTTAATTTTCCTGAAGAAGATTATAAAACAAAAAAGCACCTTATCAATCAAATGTGGAGCAGATGAACATACGCAGGCATCTTGATGAAGATTAGTTAAAGCTAATTTCATCGTATTGAGCAAATATTAGTTATCATAAAAATCTCATTGGTATTCTTTAAGGCTTAACTAAAGTACCCGACTTTAGTTTTCCCACAAACTGCATTCTGCATCTGTTTTCTTTTGTTCCTATTCCTTCTGCACTCCTATTTACTTCATATACACAGTATGACAAACTAACCGGAACAGTATATCTGAATACAAATGCTACAACATGAGAGATGCATAGCAAATACAAACCTATAGTAGAATTTGCTGATGAATAATACTTATGTAAGGACTGGTTACAGGATGATATTCGAAGGGAAGCCCAAACAATGAGTTTGATAGATCACCCTAATGTGATAAGATCATTTTGTTCATTTGTTGTCAAACAAAATCTTTGGGTGGTTATGCCATTCATGGCTGAAGGTTCATGTCTACATCTTATGAAATCCGCATATCCAGATGGCTTTGAAGAACCGGCAATCGCTTCTATTCTCAAAGAAACTCTTAAGGCTTTGGAGTATTTGCATCGACATGGTCACATACACCGTGATGTTAAGGTCACTAGATTTACTCCTCTTATTATTGTTATTATTGCTATTTTTGTTGAACTTTTAATATTCTCTCATTTAAGCTAGACAGCTAGTGAAAGTTCATCATTTGACTTATTAAGAATGAAAGTTTAAACTTTGACAAATTTAGGAGTGGAAGCTCTATTGTGACAAATATAAGAAACCAAATGTGGGATCTTAGACCTTTCTTGGAAATTTAAGTACTAAGTTTATGAAAATATAACGTGAGAGAAATTTTTTTTTGCCAAATTGGGATCTTTGGTTATCTTTCTTGGCTAATTTACCTTATTATTATTGTTGTGTTGTTGCTGTGATTATAAATGGTGTTATTATTATTATTATAACGTTTTCAACATTTTTTTGCTCCAGGCTGGAAACATACTCCTTGACACTAATGGAGTGATAAAGCTTGGGGACTTTGGTGTGTCAGCTTGTATGTTTGATACAGGTGATAGACAACGTTCCAGAAATACTTTTGTAGGAACTCCTTGCTGGTTAGTACATGATCCACCATCCTCTTTTTTATTTAAAATATTATTTTTATTATTATTTTAAATCTCTGAGGTCAATTATGACTTTAAATTTAATACTATGCTACAGGATGGCACCAGAGGTGCTACAACCAGGAAGTGGATATGATTTTAAGTGAGTGCGACAATCTTTTTATCAAGAAATTGTTTATGGTTGAAAATGTACATTTTTGTAGGTTTTGCACAAGGAATAACATTTTGGTTGTAAAACACTATAATCATCATTCACAGGGCTGATATTTGGTCATTTGGAATTACTGCACTGGAGCTGGCTCATGGCCATGCCCCTTTCTCAAAGTACCCTCCAATGAAAGTTAGTATTCTATTAACATAGCCAATATGTTCATGCAGGTGATGGATAATTTATTATAGATTTTTCTATTATTCTTTTGTGTCACAGGTTCTCTTGATGACCATTCAAAATGCACCCCCTGGACTTGATTACGATCGGGATAAACGCTTTTCTAAGGTATTTTTTTAAAATCTATTTGTAGAATTGTAGGAGCATGGAATGTTACATTCTTAGTTTCTTACATGTACATGAAAAATTTGGGACAAAAATATGTGCATCTTCTTAACAGTCTTTTAAAGAACTGGTTGCAATGTGTTTGGTGAAAGATCAAACAAAAAGGCCAACTGCTGAGAAGTTGTTAAAACATTCTTTTTTTAAACAAGCAAAACCTCCAGAGCTCTCTGTGAAGAAACTTTTTGCTGACTTGCCACCACTGTGGCACCGCGTGAAAGCCCTCCAGGTTTGCAATCCTAGTTTGTGGTGTATACCGTGTACGCATAAAGTATGAAACTTTTTGTAATTGCTGTGTAGCCTATATATGACATATGAAATGTGTGCAGATTAAAGATGCTGCCCAGCTAGCTCTTAAGAAGATGCCCTCAGCAGAACAAGAAGCCATATCACAGGTTTGATGCATTTTCTGTTGAAGTTAATCTTCCTTTTTTTTCCATTCTTTCTAGATATCTGTGTAAATTTTCTTTTCTTTTTATGATGATGATATCCAGAGCGAGTATCAGCGAGGTGTTAGTGCCTGGAACTTTGACATTCAAGATTTAAAATTCAAAGCGTCCTTGGTATTATTCATCCTACATACATCCTGTTATATTTGCTTCTTGTAGTTCTATAAACTGACTCTTATTGAGTTTTTAAACCTCCGCAAAGGTGCAAGATGATGACGAAAATCAAGATACCAAAGAAGATGATGTAAATGCTACTTCATCTGTCAATAATGTAATGACGTGTAATCTAAACTATGCCTAGTATGCCCTTTGAAGTTTAAAGCTTGCACAATATAATAAGATACTGCTATGTGCTTCAGGATGCATCTGATTTAAAGGCTACACATGGCGAGCTAAATTCTACAAGTGAGATTGTTTCTAGGTGAGTTCTCAACCTTTGACCTTTTGTAGTTGTTTTTATTACTATTTTAATGTTTTTAAATATTTTTTAACGTTTAACTTGCTTCAGTGATGAGCCGGGTCCATCTGAATCCATGAGCAATAAAGGAGATACTCCAGAAAGTAATATTTCAGATAGTAATAAAGGAAGCATTCTAGAAAAGAACATAACAAAAATAGAGCAACTACCATCTACCTCAGATAAAGATGCAACTCCCGCTAAAACTAGAATTTTAGCAGGAAGAAATCGACAAACGCAAAGTGGGCCCCTTGTGGCTGGTGTGGTCTTAAATCATTCCAAATCTGAAAGAACTCGTAGTTTAGAGAGGTTTCACCGTTATCTTTAGTTATTTCATTGATTTTTGAGATTACTTTCATGGACATTTATAATTTACACAATTTATTCCTTTTCTTAACCAGATCTGACAATGAGAGCTCACAAGCAGCCGATAAAGTTCATCAGAAAGTAAGGCGAGCTCCCAGTTTTAGTGGTCCATTGAATCTTCCAAACCGAGCTTCAGGAAACAGTTTATCTGCTCCAATAAAACCAACAACAGGTATTCTATTTATTCTCACTATTTAATGAATATCAGTGAAAACAATTGTTAGTTGATCAGTATGCATATATATTGCAACTTTTCCACAGGGTACAGGGAATCATTGGATGAAAAATCAAAAGCGAATTTGGTACAAATAAAAGGACGATTTTCTGTGACATCTGAAGATGTTGATCTTGTAAAGGTATGCTACATTGTAATGCTAACTATCATTCTAAAGTACAGTTTCTAACTTATCTATTTCAGGATATTCCATTATGTACAGTCCCTCGACGGTCACCTCAGGTAAGAAGCCAAATCTGCTATTGTTTTGAGATTTTACTTTTAATGAACCTCTTTTTAGGTAATCGACTTTCAAATATTCTTAAACGAGGTAAAATCCATCATTTTTTAGTGGTTGAAAGGGTTACCATTCTTACGTGACAGTTTTTGAAGAGTTGGGTCCCCATGTTAGCTACCTAGCAACCCTTTAGAGCGTTAAAAATGACTCGTGTTTATCTTTTTTGGCATTTTTGAAAGTTGTCTACCTAAAAAAACTGAAAAGAAAAAGTTTATTACCTGACATGATTTACTTTTTTCTTGCAAGTTCTCCATCTACAACCAACTAATATATAAGTTTTCATGTAATTCTTAATCATGTTAAAATAGGACTCATCACTGAGGAAGTCTGCTAGTGTGGGTGACTGGATATTTGATTCAAATAAAATGGTTTGTATATTTGTATACCCCTCGGCTTCATCTTTTTATATAACTTCATAAATTTTGTGGTTCTAATTTCCTTTTTTCTGTAAGCAGTCTATTCCTAGGGATAACAATAGTAGTTCTGTACATAGCACTTTACCTGCATCATTGTTAATGCCACACCTTCAAAACCTTTTTCAGCAGACATCAACTCAACAGGTAATTAGACAATACTTACTTCTAATACAAAATTACATATATGAGATTAATGATGTTCTTACTAAATAACCACTTGCTTCCCCAGGATCTTATCTTGAATTTGTTGAATACATTACAACCAACCGAGGTGGCTGAATGTGAGTCAATCTCCATTGGTTCTTAATATAATTGTGAATAAATTTTGACACTGATTTTATTTCAGCTTCTCAAAATGGGAAATTGCCTCCATTGCCTCGCACCTCCGACAGCAATGGATCTGTATGTAAATAAATTTAAAATCTACTTGTATAAATTCAAACAACACGTTAATAATAGTATTTATTACCAAATTTTCAGGTTGAGGTTTCTGAGAGAGAACGTTTGCTGCTTACCAAGGTTTCTGAACTACAATCCAGGTTTACTGAATTATATATTGGGTTCAACTAGTAAAATCTAAACTTTGTTTTTGTTTTTTTATCTTTTGTTTTTGTTCTGATTTTGTTTTATATATAGGTTAACAATCTTGACTGAGGAATTGACTGCTGAAAAGTTTAAATATTTACAAGTGAGTTGGTTTAAATCTTGTATTTTACATTTGTTACCCATAAGTTTTTAAACAATATTCTTGTAAGTTTTATATATATTCAATGATCATTATATTACTATGCAAAAAAAAATATTAAATTATCTGCTGCTTTCAGTTACAAGAGCAAGTTGATGCAATTACAAGCCGGGAGGATGGGCAGAAAGGTGAAGCTGATGCTTGATATACTTGTAGAAATACAAGTGATGTATGTTGTATATTCTGGTAAATAAATCTATAAGTTCTTCGATAAAATATTTCATCAACAGTGTTGTATTTAAACCTAACTAACTACAACTACAATTGCAAGCAGTTGTGCCTGAAATCAAGAAAATTGGGTGATCTTCCTCAGCTAGATTTTTTTTAAAGATTTCCCGATCTTGAATTGCAAAAGTAAAAAAGGAAAACAAAGAAAATCGGGTAGCGAGGAAACCATTTCTTTGATTCGTTTTTCACACAGAGAAATAGTGCCTGGGTTTGCAGTTTGTTGTTATAGTAGCAAGCAAGATTGCTTGATTCTTTGGGCTGAATCTCTTGAAGCTCATATTATATATAAAATATGTATTATGTTTAATGTTGTAGCAAACTGTAAGTGTCAAGAAACAATGGTTTACATGATAAGTTTTTGTTGTATCTTGAGATTTTTTGTATCTGTTGTAATACCAGAAATGTGAATAACACAATAAACTGAACTTTTATGTTTTTTTTTATTTTTGGGTTTGGGGAAGAATCCTTCCTTTGAATGTGAATGCAATAATGTAGCATTCTTTTTCAAATTGTGGTGGTTTTGAGATTGATTATGATGATGAAAATCTGTTAAGTTAATTGTGAAAAGATGTGTCGTAGGAGTGTTTTGATGGGCTTGAAGTCATAGTATCGAGTAAGTTCAGTTATTTATCTTTTTATTTATTTATTTATTTATTTATTTATTTATTTATTTATTTATTTATTTATTTATTTATTTATTTATTTATTTATTAGTTAGTTAGTTAAGTTGATTGTTCAAGACATTATTTGAACTTTCGATAATCAGATACTGATTCATCTTTGTCATTGAAACACTTAGTAAATAATTATACTCTATTTAAGAGTAATATAGGGTCAGTGTTAGTTATATTTTTAATCATTAATTACATTAATTTTAGATTATAGTGTGATATTTATTTTGCATTTTTAGCATGTATTTTTTTTTATTTTATAAATAGTAATTTTGTGGGATAGAATCTACTTTTGTGTGTTTTAATTGGTTTTTAAGGTTTATGGGATTGGAAGAAAAGAAAAGAGAAAAAAGGACTCAAAAGAAAATATCATTAAGATTAGGGATATTTAAATAAAAGGATTTAAATTCAAAAGAAAAAAACCCTAGAGAAAAGAGGGGGTTATTGGAGAAAAGGGATGATAAATAGGGCATAAAAAAAAGACTGCAGGATCATCTTGAAAGCTGCAGGAAGTATCGACCAAAGAGTAAGGAAGAAATGTTTAGCACTTGGATCAAGAAGATTTACAGAAAAGAGACAAAAATAAATGTTTTGTGATTTCTCAATTATTGGTGGAAGACATTTTTGATTATTTGGGATTTATTTCATAAGTTTATATTTTTTATTTTGATTGATCTAGTCGTCATGTCCGGCTAGAACAATTTTTAGTTTCAACATTAAGGTTTAATTTCTATGGTTTTGATTTTAACTTATGTGAAACGATTATGAAATGTTTTATTTTAATAGTTTGTTTGTATGATTCTTGATCTTAAACCCGGATCTATTTCGGTATATATTAGTTTGTTAATAAACTTGATCAACTTATTAATTTTTCTAATAAAGTTCTTCAATTTTTAAAACCCTAATCAAGTTTTAATTTTTGATACAAGGAACAAATAATGTTTTGCTTTGTCTATGAGCCTAAATTCATTATAGAGTTATTCAATCTAGTTAAGCATTCCGAACAGCGTGAGTGTCTAATTATCATCGATACTTCTATTGTTGCAACTCGCACGCTAAGATTCGAACGGCGTAAGCTTAGAGTAGCGGGTTGGTTCTAATCAACGAACTGCGATTGATTAGACATTAGATAGAGTGGATATCCGAACGGCGTGATATCTAGTATCAGTACAAATTATTAATTAAAAATAGTCATTGCACCGTAATCGTTAATGATAGTAAGCCAAATCGAATCAAAAAATTACCTTAGTGTTAGAATTAGTCTTCGTATATGAATTAATTTCACCATTTTATTGATGTCTTTATTAATCCCTTTTTCATAATTAAAAAATTACAATAAAATGTCAATTTTCGTTTTTATGGCAGAACCTTAACACGACCGCGTAGAATTTCCTTTACAGTTTTGACACGGCCGTGTCAGCTTGCTGGAATTTTTCTACTTCTTGCAAGTTCCTTTATAGGAGAAAGGTTTAGTCAATTGGATCGTGAAATGATTTGGTCGCTTCTATTATTATCCTGCGCAAAATTAGCTAAGTCAAACGTTATGTACAACTCATTCAAAATATGAATATACAATGTTCCGACAACAAGATGATTATCAATAAACACTTAAAAGATTTAAGTGGTTGATTTGTCTGTTATCAAATAACACTTAAAAGATTTAAGTGGTTGATTTGTCTGTTATCAAATAACACTTAAAAGATTTAAGTGGTTGATTTGTCTGTTTTATAAAATGGATTTCTGCTAAAAGGAGAAATCGCTAATGGAAATTTTATCCATAAGTTTTGATTAATTTTGGTTTGGTTTTTGTTTGTCTGCCTAGTTTGTCCATAACCGGTTCATTCACCAGTGGTTGATCATTAGCTTGTTATCGAACCTTTGACATTGAAGTGTTTGGACCTTTGATATTGATGGTTTTTTATTTAACATGTCTTACTAGCCGGTACAATTCATCTTTTAAAATATTAGAAGTTGAAAATCATGAAGTAGTTTTACCATTTACCTTTCTAAAGATGACTAATTGAGTTTTACTCTCGAACATAAACATGATACTTATTCTGATTCTTTTTATAAAGTGGATTTTAAAATTTAAACTATGATTTGTATGCTGATAATTTCATCTATACACAAAAATTTAACCCACAACATTCATAACTTTTATTTTGTTGCCAAGTTTAAATCCACACCCATACTATAAACCATTAAAATACATCCTTACATCTACTAAGGGGGCGTTTGATTTACGCTGACCCATCACTGATCACCGACTGGCTGACTCATTCAGCCGGTTAGCGTGTTTGATTTGCGCGGAAAGGAGCCCTGACCGGGTCTTAAGGTCTGACCCGGACTCCAAAATCGGGTTGTCTGACCAGACCACAAAGCAGCCGGTGATTTCTTCGAGGGTTGATGGGTCAAATCCGTCTTGAATAAGGGGTGGTATTAGAGGGTCGTATTCGTACCGTACGCCGCGGCGCTTGGTGATGACGTCGAGGCGGGCGGTGGTGTCGAGGGTGCGGTATTTAGGGGGGGGGATTGGGGATTGTGACAGTGATGATCGAAAGGTTGGTAGAGCTTTTGTTGGGGGTTGTTGTGGTGGTTGTGGGGAGGAGGAGGGGATGATGATGGCGGAGATACCAGTGGGGGTGCGGTGGAGATTGATGGTTCTGCGTGTTAGGAATCAAGCGGCGCAGCGGAACCAACACACGAACAGGCACAAACGATTATCACGCCGAAAACAAAACAATAAACGGCACAAGGATTTAACGTGGTTCGGTCAGTGTGACCTACGTCCACGGGCTGCAACTAGGGTTTTCTTTATTTGCTCAGTACCAAAGATTACAATACATGACATGGATATATATAGAGACTAATTAGGGTTAACTATTTAATTAACAAGAAAACTAAACATGGGCCCAAGCCCAAAGCCTTCACAAACCCAACACTGCGGTGGGGGATTGGGGGATTTAGGGGCATTGGGGTTGATTTGAATGGTGAATGAAGGAATGTGGGAGGTAGGTGTTGAAACATATGGGGTGAAACAGAGCATGTTAACGGAGGAATTGAGTTCAATTGGAGATTGAAGACAACGTTATCATGTGGGTTGTGATTTGAAAGTGTATATGGTTATTTTTATTATTCAGTAAAGTCAGTCAGATACTGAATCAAAAAGACAAGTTTTAATTAGATGCAGACTCAGTCAGAAGTTTTAACTGTGTTAGTTTCTGATTCAGTCAAACGTTAATAAATTAGTGGAAATCAAAGAAACCCTAACTCTAATTTGACTTGAGGCTGGCTTGTAAAAAAACAAAAGCCCAAACCATTATGTTTCTCACGTGTATTTTTCCATACATTTTTTCGCCCATAACATACGCGAACAACTAAAATACTCTGACCACGTGAAGACTTCAACCTGACCAACCAACCCTCGCACGCTCCCCGAATCGTACAAGGATCTTCATTCTTCACCAACCCCGGCTCCACCACCGGCGCACTTTAGCACCGCCGCCGTCTCTCCTCCTCCTCCTCCTCCGGCAATGAACTCCCTCACTCTCACCCCTTCCTCCTCCGCCTGCAACTCCTCCACGCTTCCAGATCTCAAACCTCGATACACCCTCCATCATTACTCCCATATTCAAGTCAATCAGGTCGATCATCTCTCTTTCATTATTAATATCCATCATCTACTCAAACTTATAAAACCCTAGCTTTCTATGTAAACGTCTTTTTTTACTTCTTCGGGTGAAAATAAAAATAAAAATAAAACAGTGAGTTTTTGGTACGGTTTACTTGGGATGTTGTTACGTGCTTTGTGTGATTTGTTATTGTTTTCGTTTGCAGCCCCGGAGAATCAGGAACGGGAGGTGCACGGCGGTGCTACTGCACGAGGCGCCGTTCGCCGGAGCTATCGCCGCCTGTGTACTCAACTCGTTGATCTTCCCGCCGCCTGTGGGTCCCAACGACAATGAAGATGGTGAGTCGATGATCGAATCGGCTGATGCGAGGTTTGCGGTCATGGGGATCATTAGCTTCATCCCTTACTTCAATTGGATGGTGAGGTTTTGTGACTACATGTTGAGTTTTATGTGATGATGAATCATTGGTTTTGATGATTCATTGATGTGATTCACATAACGTTTTTTGTGTATTTGTGTGTAGAGTTGGGTGTTTGCTTGGATGGATACAGAGGATAAGCGTTATGCTGCATATGCTATGGTTTACTTGGCTCCTTACTTAAGGTTTATAAAGCTTCTCATCTGCTTGTTGATTTACGGTTAAACACTGCTTCATGTCATTCGTCAATATCTATCTTACAGTTAATTGCAAATATATCGTCTGGTAATCGCAGTTTGAATTTTTCACTGCAACCTGATGAAAGCTGGTTGCCTGTTGCTAGCATTCTTATGGGCATTCTTCACATTCAGGTAAAATCATCCCTTTCTTGTAGTGACTGTAGCTACATTCCTTTATGACTGAGATTATCTTGATATTCATACCATTGGCAGGTAGAAGCGAGTATCACGAACGGAGATTTTAAGAACTTATTGTCTTTCATAGGAAAGAAAGCAGAACAGGTACTATGCAAACAAGTTGATCTGGTAATATATTTTGTTTTTCATGTATTGGTTATGGGGTGGTGTGTGATGTGATGTTTTTGGCTTCTTAGGAGACTAGAAAAGATGAAGAAAACCTACCTTCTGGAAGCGATGAATCAAGAAATAAACTTAGGTATTGGGGAATCCCTAAAAGGCATACCAAAGAAGTTCAACATTTGGATGAAGATGGGGCTGAAGGGGAAAAACACTAGGTGGTTAGGTGTTCTGATTGTGCATTTTTTGGTTTTGAATTTTGATTCATCAATGCATTGGTTGGACACATGAGAAAATTATGATATTTTGAACACATGCTTATGCAGTTATTATGTTCCTGATCTTCAGGTTTGCCATTGTGAATCCGCAGCCAAAGTGTTTAACTTGGAGAACTTGTATTATGCACAAGTGAAAACTGATTCTCAGTTGGATAAATAACTATCGGTGAAAGTAATACCATTTTAGTATAAATCTTTATGTGATCAACTAAAGAATGTTTGTTTTTCTAGGGGTGTCAATGAGTCCTGTTGAATTTTCAACCTGAACACGACTAATATATGTATTCATGACAAATTACCAACCCCAACATAGACACAATTCAAATCATTTAACCTAAACGCGAGCCATTTAACCCAATTGCTTAAACGTGTCAAACTCGTTAATGGATAGTAATCAGGTTGTAAATGTTTTAAAATGGGTTGGTGGGTTTAAACGAATAAGTTAAACGTGTTTGTAATTTGATCTATTTAGATTGAAGGGTTAGTTAAGGAGGTCAACATGAACATGATGTATTTAGCTAACATGTCAAATATGAAAACGTAAAACCTAATTATTTTATCATGGTGTTAGTGTTGGAAACTGACACGTCTATTTCTACTAGAAGATCAGTATTGATTTATAAAATCTATAAGAGATCTAATGAATATAAATTCTTTTAAAAGATCTAACGAATTAATATTCAAATGCATGGAAATGATGCATGTTTTTACACATTCTATTTTATATGACGGAGTATGTGTCATAACCTATGTCAACAGTAGTTATGAAAACACATTCTTGCACCTTAGTTGGTCAGTATTATCACATGCGGTGGAATAAAAAACTAAAAAACCAAGCGCCCCAATACAAATTTCTTCCCATTTCCTACACGTGTGAGAGATAATTCCATTTAACTACTCTACTAATGATAATTTGAGAGGTCTAACAACAAAAATGAAAACATAACAACTTTGACACATGTTAATAGAAAGTTTAGCCAATCTACACGAATATGTGAACGGCTACACAATAAAATGTACAACTTCGCAATAGTTGGGATAGTTGGGGGACTGTTAATGTAGTTTTAGCTATTTTTATCCACTGCATGAATACCTACCAGCTGGCGTTGTTTCTAGAATCTTCTCGATTCTGTTGAACCAGAAGAACGAGTGCACCATACTGAGAACGACACAATTCAATCCTTTAAACAAACAAATTGCATTATGAATCGACTGTCATGAGAAAATTATGAGTAGAAAACCTAATGAAACTTTCAATTGCAAATTGTCGTTCCAGAACTAGAAGCATCGATCCATTGTCTTCTTCGACATAATGCGATGGATTGATTTATGTATTATAATATCATACAAATCGATGATAATATGAGAAAATCGTCGAATCAATACAGTTCAATATATTCACAAATCACCAATAGAGGATCTACGAACGCAATGCAAAAGGTATTACTTAATCAACTAGCATCTATAATAGCAATAGCAGAAGGTTTTTATTCAGATGAGAATCAGACAGACGAACTCATGGACATAGGATAGAAATAACAGGTAGTTTTTGTTTTTGTAAATGCTAAAGGATATCTGAATCATCAAAGTCGTCTTCAAAGGAGTTGAAGAAGTTTGCATCAGTGAGCTCACCTTGGTAGGGTTGATCATCGAGAGCGAAAGGATTGAGGTCGTCAGTTGCATCTCCGATCATATCGTAGTCATCGACGTCGGTGTTAACGTCTTTCGCATGCTCAATTTTGAGCAGTTCTTCTTCAATCTCAACGTCGTCCACGAAGTCCGCCATAACTCTCATCATTTTGTTCGCCGGAAGCTGGTGGTGTTACTGTTTTCTCCGGAGCTCCGGTGAACACGTGCCTGCCTTTTATAGCGGGATATATGCAATAGGATGATGGGAGGTGTGTTTAGATCGAAAGATAAAATCTGTTAGAAGGATGGATTTGAAGGAAAATTAAGAGGACTTGATATTTTGTTTTTAAACAAACTGCTTGTTTTACAATTTTTGAGTATTTGTTTCCTTCAAATATTTACAAAACTTGTTAATTACATGGATGGTTTATATGGTAAGACATAAATCAAAGACGCATAAATGCTCTTGCAACCGAACCTTGGTCCCTACAAATTCAAGTAAATTGGCATTTGATAAGAGGTAGATAAAGCAAAGAAAATACAAAATAAACAACGAAACACACATACATACGTAAAATGATTATCAACGTCTAGTTACAGATCTAAGCATACATAACTGGTGGACATATATGACATGATTTGAGAGATTAAATCAAATGAAATAACAATCAATATGATTACATTTAATATGGACTTCCAAAATGTTAGAGTGTTGTGGTCAATTGCAAGTTTAATGAATAAAGTCAAAGTTAGAGTTAATTGTGTTAACTTTGATACTTTAGGGGCTGAAGTTGTAATAAGTGTAATTGAGTTTGTTAGGTTGTTAATCTTGTGATTAGGTTGTTAAGTTCGGAAGTATATTACCTTCCGAAGGGTTCATTCGTGTGTGTTCCTTTCATTGTTCTAATCAATAAAGAGTAGATCAAATTCGTTTATGTTCAAATTCAATTCTTTATTTGATCATTGATTCAATTGTGTTCTTCAAAGGTGTTGAATTGTTAATTCGATTTCAACAAGTGGTATCAGAGCCAATTTTCGGCTCAGGTTTTGAAGACGATAGATTCCGCAGCTCCAATTGAAGGTACAGATGGTGTCAACGAAGTATGAGGTCGAAAAATTTGACGGTAAAAACGATTTCGGTCTATGGCGCATGAAGATGCGAGCCCTTTTGGTGCATCAGGGGGTAGTTGACGCACTCAAGGGCGGTGATGCGGTGGTACCGGTTGAGGCTAC
>BJCO01809330.1:11613-24212 GCA_018326465.1 Flaveria floridana
GTTGGAAATTAGGGCCGGACTTTAAGGGGAAGGGGTCGCGATGGTGGTGGGTTGTGGCAGGAGTGGGTTGGCAATGGTGGGGGAGGTGGTGGTAAGGGTGTGTGACGGTCGAGGATGTGGTGGGGGTGCTTACAGTGGCGGAGGTCGACAGGTGCAGAAGGGGGTTCGCGATAGGGGGAGGCTGCAATGGTAAGGGGTGATGGTGTGGGAGGTCGACCTGTGGAGACGGGGAGGAAGATGGTTGTGGTCACCGGTGGAGATGATTTGAAGAGGTGGATGTGTGAGGTTTTGGTTAGTGGGTGTGAAGAAGGAAGTGTTTATTTCTTTATAATTTTTCTTTAAATAGGATGGTTTAGGGTGATCGACATGGCCATGTGATAAATTGACATGGTCATATCAAAAAGTTTTTTTTGTTTTAGTAACCCTCTCATCAACTTATTGACATGGGCATGTCCTCATAACACACGGTCATATCTAAAAGTTTTTATAAACCTACACCTTGATTTTCTTAATTTCTTTTTTTCTATCTTTGCCAATCAATCTACTTTCACCGCCGCCACTAGTTTCTTTGACACATTCTAAAGATTAATAAGAGAATACTTACCTGAAACCATGTGCATTCCATTCCCCCGCGCAAATCGTTCTTAAATCAATGATCATCTAATCATCAAGCAATTAAGACAAAAGAAATAACAAAACAACATATATGTAGGAAACAAAAGACTAAATTCATGGGTTGCCTCCCGGAGGCGCTTCATTTATTTACGAGTCATTAGCTTGACTCGACCCCGTATTAATTGTCCTTGGGGTGGAGCTCCACGACCTCTAACTCCTCATCCATCGGGCCTTCAATGTAATGTTTTAACCGATGACCATTGACCTTGAAAACCCATCCATCTGGATGTTCAATCTCAACGGTGCCATACGAAAATACTCGCTTCACAAAGTAAGGACCCATCCATTGAGATTTTAATTTTCCTGGAAACAAACGAAGCCTTGAATTGTAAAGAAAAACATGCTCCCCCACTTGGAATTGTTTGTTATCCTTCAAGTGGTTATCGTATAATTGCTTCGTTCATTCCTTGTAGATTCATGAGTTCTCGTAAGCTTGATTTTGCAACTCCTTAAGTTCGTGAACCTGCAACCATCTGTTTTCACCTGCACATCTCAAATCAAGATTAACCGATTTCATAGCCTAGTATGTTTTATGCTCAAGTTCAACTAGCAAGTGACAGGCTTTTCCATAGACTAACTTGAATGGTGTAGTGCTAATTGGTGTTTTGTAAGTGGTGAGAAAAGCCCATAAAGCATCATCCAATTTATCTACCCAAATCTTTTGGTTTTGCCCCAGTGTTCGTTCAAGAATATGTTTGAGACCTCAATTAGTGACTTCCACTTGTCCACTTGTTTGTGGATGATACGAGGTTAAAAATCTATGGTGAACACCATAGTGTGCTAAGGATTTTTCAAGTAAAGAATTACAAAAATAAGTGCCTCGGTCACTAATTAAGGCATTGGGGGCTCCAAATAGTGTGAACAATTTTCTTAAGAACTTCACGACTACCCTAGCATCATTTGTGGGCAAAGCTTGTGCTTCCGCCCACTTTGATATATAGTCTACATCAACTAAGATGTATTTGTGTCCTCGTGAAGATGGAAATGGACGCATGAAGTCGATGCCCTAGATGTCAAATACCTCACACACCTGAATACCGTTTTGAGGCATTTCATCACGGGACGAGATGTTACCTGTTCATTGGCAAGCATCACATGCTTTAACCAACACGTGTGCATCCTTAAAGATAGTGGGCCAATAGAATCTGGAATCGTAAACCTTCTTAGCAGTGTAATTAGCTCCATGATGCCCACCAGTGGGTCCTTCATGACAATGACAAATAATGCTAATTGCCTCACTCCCATGCACACATCTTCTCACCACTTGATCTGCACAAACCTTAAACAAACGCGGGTCTTCCCAAAGTAATGCTTTAGGTTGCTAAAGAATTTATTTTTCTGTTGCAATTTAGTTTGCAAAATCCACGAATGGTGATCATCAATCTCTTGAACATGCAAAAGAAACTCTTGTAGAAGCAAAATCCAAAGATTTTATAAAGATGGGTTCTCAAGACGAGAAATATAGTCAGCTGCAACTTTCTCAGCTCCTTTTTTGTCTTGTATCTCCATATCAAACTCTTGTAGAAGCAAAATCCATCGAATTACCTGAGAGTTGCATGATCAGTATAGATAACAGCTTTTGATAAGACAAGGTAAGAACGAAATTTATCAAAAGAAAAAACCACAGCGAGCAACTCTATTTCGGTGGTTGTGTAATCCTCTTGATCATCCTTAAGAGTCTTGCTTGCATAGTAGATTGGGTGGAAATGCTTTTCTTTTCGTTGCCCCAAAACCGCTCCAACTGCATAGTCATTAGCATCACATATTAGTTCAAATGGGAGATTCCAATCCGGGGCTACCATTATGGGTGCATTTATAAAATTTTCTTTCAAGAAGTTGAATGCAATTAAAAATTCATCATTGAAAACAAAAGGCACATCCTTTTTAAGAAGTTGAGTCATAGGTCTTACAATTTATGAGAAGTCTTTAATAAAACGTGTATAAAATCTGGCATGACCTAAGAAACTGCTTGTTGCTGTAACCGAATTGGGTGGTGGTAATTTTGAAATGGTTTCCATTTTTTCCCTATCCACCTCTATCCCCGCATTGGAAATCTTATGCCCTAGGACAATGCCTTCTTTCACCATGAAATGGCATTTCTTCCAATTTAAAACAAGATTTGATTCCTCGCATCTTGAGAGCATCCTTTCCAAATTACTTAAACAATGATCAAATGAACTTCCAAAGACCGAGAAATCATCCATGAATACTTCAATCAATTCTTCAATCATATCATGGAATATGACAATCATGCACCTTTGATATATGGTCGGTGCATTACACAATCCAAATAGCATCCTTCTGTATGCAAAAGTGCCATAAGGACATGTGAATGTCATCTTTTCTTGGTCTTTGGGTGCAATCAGAATTTGAAAATATCCTGAAAAACCATCAAGAAAACAATAAAACATATTTCCAAATAAACGTTCTAGCATTTGATCAATGAAAGGTAAGGGAAAATGATCTTTTCTTGTTGCATCGTTGAGTTTAAGGTAGTCAATGCAAACTCTCCACCTCGTGATGGTTCTTGTAGGTATAAGCTCATTCTTTTCATTTGTCACCACCATCATACCTCCTTTCTTTGGTACCACTTGTACCGGACTAACCCATGGGACATCGAAAATCGGGTACTTCTTCACCACTTCTTGCATGTTAGGGTTGAGGTGACGTTGATGTTATGCCACCGGCTTGTAATCATCTTCAATTAAGATCTTATGGGTACAAAAGGAAGGATGTATTCCTTTTGTATCCAAGATATTCCAAGCCATAGCTTTCTTGTGCGTCTTTAACACCTCTAAGAGCTTCACTTTTTCATCATTCAGAGGCGATAATGAATGGTAATTTAGAATCATCATCCAAGTAGGCATACTCCAAATGAAAAGGTAGCTCCTAGATTTCTAAAGATGGTGGTTCCTCGATCGATGGTCTGGCCTTTATTACTTCATCTCTTTTCACTACCTTAAATACTTTTGGGCTTGGACGTGGTTCATTGGTCGACAAGCAAACCAATTCATCAACAATTTGCACATGACAAAGGTTAATGTTTTCACCATCAAGCAACTGTGTATCCAAAGCATTTTGTTCACAACTTTCCTATAAATAATTATTCACATGTGAGTCAATGGTATCAATAAAATGTAATGAATCATCAGGATTTTATGAATGTTTCATGGAATTTTTAATATCAAAGACCACCTCTTCTTCATCTACCCTTAGAGTTAATTTACCATTGCATACATCAATTAAAGCTCTCGAGGTAGCTAAGAATGGTTGACCTAAGATAAGTGGTACATTTTTATCTTCATCCATGTCAAGAATTATAAAATCAACTGGAAAGACATATTTATCAATTTTAACTAACATGTTCTCAACTATGCCTCTAGGGTACTTCACAGATCGATCGACAAGTCGGATGCTCATTCGGATCTATTTAGGCTTGCCTAAGTCTAGTTTTGCAAAAGCCGAGTACAGGATTAAATTGATGCTAGCACCTAGGTCGGCTAATGCATTAGTAACAGATAAACTACCAATTACAAAGGAATAGTAAAACTCCCAGGATCGGTCATCTTCTTGGGTAGTTTGTTGTGCAAAACCGTCGAGCATTCTTCACTCAAAATCACAGGTGAAAGTTCCTTGAGTTTCTTCTTGTTTATTAGAATGTCATTAAGAAACTTGGCATATTTTGGCATCTGTGACAAAGCTTTAACAAATGGTAAGTTAATATTTAATTATTTGAAAAGTTCATGAAATTTACCATATTATTCTTTCATCTTTTCCTTTTTCAATCTACCAGGATAAGGAATAGTGGGCTTGTAAACTCTCAATGGTTCTTTGACTTGTGCGGTACTTGATGGGCTTTGCCTAGTATGTTGTACCTCGTCTTGAACCTCAACTTCAACTTACCAGTAGAAGCTAAGTTATCAGAATGAGTGGTCTCGCCACTTCTAGTTGTGACTGCCTTCATATGAGCTTTTGGATTGGGCTCGGTGTTACTCGAAAGATTGCCTTGTTACCTTTTAGATAATTTCCTAGAAATCTCTCCTACTTGAGCTTTTAAACTTTGCATTATGTCTTGATGGTTTCTCAATTCCATCTCATGTTATAGGTGACGAGCTTCAGAACTTTGATGACAACTTTCGGCTGTGGTAGAAATTATGCCATCATCTCTTCCAAATTAGGTTTCTTTTCTGGTTGTGAACAACTACTTGATCCTTGATGTTGGAATTATTGATATTGATTTTGATTTTAAAAGCAGAATTAATTGTGAGTTTGTTGTTGATATGGTTGATGGCCTTGTTGTTGATGGTTTTGATATGTTGGTCTTGGTTGAAATCCTGGGGGTTGGTTACTACTACTTGCCTTCCAACTGAAATTCGGATGATTTTTCCAACCCGTATTGTATGTGTCACTATATAGTTATTTTGAGGATGAACTTGACTTCGCATATAATCAACTTGCTCCGGAGGGTTAAACATTTCCCTTTGTTGAAAATCCAAACTCATATGTGGTCCCCCACACATATCATAAACTTCTTGGGCCCTGTTTACCTGCATTTGATTCATTCAATTTGTAAGTGCTTCAACTTGTGTAGATAAAGAATGATATGTATCAACTTGATGAACACCCTGTCTTGGTTGCCTGGTTCTTGGAGGTTGCCATGAACAACTGTTATTGGCCAAATCTTCAATCAACTCATGTGCTTCCTCGGGTGTTTTATCCCAAAATGCACCTCGTGAAGATGCATCAATAATCTAACAACTTTCCGGACATAACCCGTTGTAAAATGTTTGGATTTGAAACCAATGTTCCAATCCATGGTGTGGACACTTCCTCATTGAATCTTCGTACCTTTCCCATGCTTCATAGAGTGTCTCCTTCATCTTGCATGAATGATGTGATCAAGTTCCTTAATCTAGCGGTTTTTGATGGTGGAAAATACTTCAAGTTAAATTTTTTCGGCCATTTGATCCCAAGTGGTAATGGAACCAACAGGAAGTGGATTCAACCATTGCTTTGCTCTATCATGTAGTGAGAAGGAGAACAATCAAAGTCTAATTGCATCATCACTAACTCCATTAATCTTTAAGGTATCACATATCTCAAAAAGTTTACAACGTGGAAGTTTGGATCATCATCCGGATGACCATCAAATTGACAATTGTTTTGGATCATTTGAATTGTGCTTGACATGATCTCAAAATTGTTAGCTTGCATATTCGGTCGTCTAATGTTGGGTTTTGCAAAGATGGTTTGGAAAAATCATAGATTGTTCTTCTATTATCTTGCCCCGCCATTGTTTCTTTGGTGTGCTCACTTTCACTTTCTGTTTCGTTTGTATCCTCCTTTTCACTTTCAGTTTCATTTGATCCTTCTTGCCTCGTCCTTCACTTTCAATTTCTTGTGCTAATTTTTGGGATCTTGCCCTCAACTTCCTCCTGATTACCTTTTCGGGTTTCGAATAAGGCTCTACAAGATCATCAGCTTGGTGAAGATGCGAACATAAGCTTTCTAAAAACACAAACACTACCAAAAGCGTAAAGAAACATAAACGTAACAATATAACTACATTAAACTTAAACAAGTAAATACAAAGGATTGGCTAAATTAATGACTCGGATCTTTCTCAGAATTGTCGTGTCCCCGACAATGGCGCAAAAAACTTGATGTGTGTTTTGATATATAGATTTTAATGATGGATTTTACACAATAAAGCTTTAAATTATGAAATGATTTTCTCCTTATAACTAACTACACACATGATAGGCAAGTGTACCTATCGATTGATAGTATAGCTTTTCGTAAGAACCAAGTATCGATCCGTGGACACAAGAGCTCTTCATACTGTCTTTATTGTTATCTAGCCGATAAAAGATTAGTTGTAAATATTATGATTAAATAAATTTATCAACAATTAGTCTAACTAAAGTAAGTAAACAAAGATGAAGATAATCAATCAATGAAAGATATCATGTAGACTTCGAATCCGCTTAGCATAACAATAGCAATATGCATGAACCTATGATCAGATCATTTTATACACATGAAACATGAAAGTAAATTAGACTCATATTAAAGTTGTCCAATTATATAACTTTTTGGCAAGCTAGAATGATAAACGCACAATGGTCATCTGAAGTTATGCCATGAAAAAACAATGATATTACTAAGCCAATGCGAAAGATAGATTGTGCTCACGTCAAGGATACTCAAACCCACAAACTTTTGGAAAGTTAACACATTCCACACATGAAAACCACCTCAATTAGCCTATTGTAACAATAGTTATGCAAATTCCTCAACTTACAAATATCCTAACATGAACACATGAACCATAGATATGCGCATTAACGATAGTTACACATATACAAAGTTAGGACAAATTCATAACAAACACAATGGTTTTCTCAAACATATATATAAGGATGCACACTTGTTCAACTTTACTAAATAACTGTCATTCACCATTCCTAGTCAAATGTCATAAATCACACACTAATGTATGCAACTCATGTATAGATGTTCTAACACACATGGTTTTCCAACATAATATGGTTATAACACCCACAAGATTCAACATTTTCTCAAGCTAAACAAGCACACATAATCATTGAAGAGCATTTATAACTTTGTAATAACCATGGACCTAATCATCACCAAGAGTTACAAACAAGATGTCAAAGTATGCTAAGCTTCATCTAATCTAAGTGATTAAGAGTGTTTAGCCCATAACGCCTACAAAAATCACAACCAAACTCATGAACATGGAAGAAAACATGGTAGATCTAGAGATTTTCAAACCAAGATGAGTAAAGGTGGGTTGTATGGTGTTGAATTCTTCCTTGGAGTAATTAATCTTCAATCTTGGTCTTCTTTCTTCAAAAGATGCTTGAAAGTCACTTGGAGGATAAAGGGGGCTAGGGTTTCTTGTTTCTCTACTTGTCTTTAAATGAGGTTTAATTTTGACTTAAAAAGAAAACTTGCGCCGCATATCCCATGTCTAAAACGACATCGCCGTGTCGACCGTGAGACTTGTAATTCTTGAACATTTTGATATGACCATGTCTGAATTCGACATGGCCATGTCATAAGCCAAACTTCAACACTTTCACTTAATTCTTGAGAATATCCAATACAATCACCAAGTCACCAACTAAACTACATAAATTCAAATAGAACACCATTAAGTATTGATCCAACTGAATTTGCAACAAAAAAAGCTTAAAGAGAAGGATGATATGTATTATTAACATGTGTATTTATTCACATATCAGTAATATACTATAGATATCAAGACCATGAAGATTGAAGACATAAGATCATATGACAACTAATAAAAACCTAGATAGGGTGTCACCCTATTCGATTAATCGGTCATCGTTATCTTTTTAATATACATATGTTTCACTACAAGAAAATTGATCTATTACGACAAAATATTTAGAGACGAAATCATTTCGTCTCTACAACTTCATGTATTGTGACTACATTTAGTCGTAACACATGTTTTAGATTTTTGTTTTGTTTTTTAGAACCCCATAGAGATTAAGTTTAGTCACTAAAAGTTTTGGCAAAATGGAGGGAATAATTGGTGCTTATGAAGATGTTATAGAGATAATGTTTAGGGGTTGTTTGAGTGCAGTCTGACCTGGTCAAAATGTCTGATCCACTGACCTGGCTAGATATTTTGGCCGGTCAGCGTGTTTGATGCAGCCTATATCACGCCTGACCCGGTCAGCAGGGGCTAAACCATGCCTAAGTTTCCCCTTACCCAGTCAGATTTGGAAACACCTCTTACTCAGTCAGCAGGGGTTGACCGAGACCAAAGAATCAAGTAGCCCCTTAGTCTCAAAAGATTAAAATTAAATATTTTCTCATTTTATAGAGCGAATGTTCATATAAAAAAATTAATAAAAACCTATTTGGTCGATTTTGGTCTCTATAGCTAAATAATAATTTGTGTTTCCTTTGATAAGTCTCATTCTATTGACTAAAAGTAAAAACCCAAATCAAAACACCGAGGTTATCTATTCACTCCCAATTTCATCCATCCACTACGATTTCTCCTATCTAAATCACCTACATACGTTACCGGCGACTCTTACTCCGTCACTGGTGGTGGCGCCCCTACGATACCTTGTGAGTTCTTCCATCCCCAACGATTTCTCCCCTCCTCGTGAGTGTTTCATGCAGCCTCTTCCTTATGTGGTTCTTTGTTTACCGGTCTCATGTTTTTATGGAACCCCCTGATCCTCCTGCGGTTCCTTATTTTGGCAGCCCCATCCTCTTGCAGATTCAAGAGATTAAACCCTAAGGACATATTACTTCTTGAGGTTTTATGTCATTATCCTTAATTTACAGTCTTAAGCGTATTCATGTAACATACAATGTATTATGTCTTACTATGAGTTGAATGGATGCACATTTGTAGGTTTGTAATAAGAATCATGCATTGAATTTTGTTCATGCACTACAAGGAAGAAGACTAATAGCGGCGACGGCTGTCGCCACTATTGCCGCTATTAGTATTAGCGGTGACATGTCGCCGCTAAAGAGTCGCCGCTAATGACTCGTCGCTAATGCATACCTAGTCGCCGTTGAAGAGTCGAAGAGTCGCCGTTGAAGAGTCGAAGAGTCGCCGCTAATAGTTAATTTTAGCGGGAAGGAATTTTAGCGGGAAGGAATTTTAGCGTTAAGGACTTTTAGCGGCGACATTTGTCTCCGCTAATAGTCAATTTTGCATTTTAAATTTATTTTTTATTTTTTTAATTTCCATTTTTATAAACTGAATAAACCTGTGTAAAAATAAACACAGATTTCCAGATTTCCCAACAACACAAATAACATAAACATACAAATAGTATTAAGAAGTACAATACGAGGTTTAACTAAATATGCTAAATACATTGTTTAACTTCAACTTTAAATGTCGTTAAAATAAACTTAAACTACTTAACCGCTATCCTATTCATCGTCCTCGTCCGAATCATCTTCATCAGCTTGTTCTGTACCTTTTTGAGAGGCAATAAGTTGCGTAATTTGCGACATAAAGTTTGCATTTTGAAACATACTTGCGATTTGAGCCTACAAAACAAAACATACATTATAAGTTGTTGTATTTTGACAAAGTATAAATTATAAGATCACACATTCAACTTTAAGTATATAATGTGTTCTTCTATCATTTTGATCCATTTCAACCAAAATATAGATAATTCAACTTAAATTTAACTATTTTGACCCGTTTAAGATAAACCAACAATGATATAGTTAACACCTTCAAGTTTAAGCAGATAATGTTTATTTTTACCCATTTTGACCCGTTTTAACTCAAATTAGCGTGGTTTTTACTATATCAAGTGTGTTTGTATCATTTTGATCCATTTCAACCAAAATATACATAATTCAACTTAAATTTATCAATTTTGACCCGTTTAAGATAAACCAACAATGATACACTTAACACTTTCACGTTTAAGCAGTTAAAGTTTATTTTTACCCATTTTGACCCGTTTTAACTCAAATTAGCGTGGTTTTAACTATATCGAGTGTGTTTGTATCATTTTGACCCATTTCAACCAAAATGTACATAATTCAACTTAAATTTACCCATTTTGACCCGTTTAAGATAAACCAACAATAATACACTTAACACCTTCAAGTTTAAGCAGATAAAACTTATATAACTTTAATACCCCTGAAAGTGTCTGAGGTGTTTGTTCCTGCTCATGGACAAACGAAGTCGACCCTGCAGATGAAGACGGTTTATGTCCAATCCCTCTAATATGTCCGTGGTGTTCTCCCAATACAGACTCAAAAACTTCGACCTCGTTCAGTGATGAACAATTTTCTTCGTTTTGGGATTGACTTAGCTCATCAGACCGTCCTTTGAGTTGATTCTATATTAATTAACAAAAAATGATTTAATATATATATATATACACACACACACACACACACACAAAGGTTACATCTTTAATATTTCAAACCCCTACTTTATATAAAACTTACATATTGTTGCTCAGCTATCTCCGTATCAAAGGTCCCATCTTTACTTGTGTGAGCATTCTGAAATGCCTCAAGTCTGCTGTTATTCTGATTAACATTTGAAAGTATATCATATATTAAATAAATACTTGTATGCAATACGCATACAAATAACTAAAGCATTACCTTCTTGTAATAATAACTACTATACGAGGCAGTCCCCCCACGATTAGTGTATTGTTGTTGTTGCCACTATACGAGGCGGTCCCCCCACGATTAGTGTATTATTGTTGTTGTCGGTTTGCTTTGTTTGATGATGAGGCTTTTCTGTGTCCGTCACTTAAGAAAAAATCAATTGTTTTCCTCCAATTTTCATGATTCATTCCCTTTGGAGGGCTGAGCCTTGCTTGTTCCACATCTTCATATCCTCCAACACCCTCAAAGTGTCTTTTTGTAATATTTTTTCGATCTCTGAATCATTTAAGATATACAGAACGAATGCCACCCTCAATCTGAGCGCGTTCACGATCTCGCAAAATCTCATCCAAATCAAAGCGTCGCTACATTTAAGTTAAAACAAAATGAAGTTAGTTAAATAAATACCGAACAATAAACATAAAACATATAAAAGTTACCGCCATATGCTCCTCCAACGCATTCTTCTGAGCATCAGAAAGATCAGTCCATGAACGTACATTAAAGGGATAATTGGCCTCCATGTATATCCCAACCTTACGAACATTAAAGGGATAATTGGCCTCCATGTATATCCCAACCTTACGAACAAACATATTGTTGAGTTCACTGACTGGTGGGGTATACGTGGCCGCTCTATCAAAAGGAAGAGATAATGGTCCCCCTTTTTTCTAATTCATGCTGTAGCTTTTTGTTTTTTGCCTTCCCTCTTTTTTTTCGGGAAGGCGAATCTGTATATCAATTCATCATTAGCGGCGACGCATCGCCGCTAATGATAACATTACGATTTAACAGGAGCGGTTAGATCTAATTGGTTATGGACGGCTAGATGTGGCTTATTTAAGGAACGGTGAATCGCCAATCTTTAGTGGCGACGTGTCGCCGCTAACGGTGTCGCCGCTAATAGGTGTCGCCGCTAAAACTCATGTTGCCGCTAATACCGTTGCCGCTATTACGCGCGTTTCTTGTAGTGATGTAGCAACTGACCTAAGGGCTTGTACTTCATCAAGTGTTGATTTGTGAGGCAGACATGGCAATTTAGTTTCAAGAACTGCATAACACTTTACTAAGGATTGAATAATTGGTGTAGTTTATGGAAATTTCTTATTTGATTAATATGATTGTTAATGTACCATAGAAATTGATGATTCGAATTTAAATAATTTATTTTAATATGGTTGCTTAATTGTTATATTTTTATAATGACAGTTAATGGACCATAGAATTAAAGTTATAGTTAAACTTTCATTTTTGAATTCTATCTCATATTTGATTAATATGATGCTTAAAGTATCATAGAAGCTAATGATTTGATGTAACACCCGTATTTTTTTTAGAAAGAAATAAAAGAATAAAAGAAAAAGAGAAAGAAAAGGAAAGAAATAAAGGTCAACATAAGTGGAGGGACCAAAATTGATGAAAGTGCAAACTTCATATTTATTTTGATACAAAAGGTGGTATAGCCACCCATGTCCTGCTACTTTTCACCTTTTCTACCGGTTCTAGAGAGAGAAAGAGCAGAACTTCGGATTTTGAAGAAGAAACAAGAGAGTTCGAAGTTTTTGGTAAGAAATCTTGAAATTTTGATGTTTAGGATGATTCTAGAACCGTGTATGTACTTAATAAATGTGCTTGTGTGTTCGGTGGTATGTGTGTGTGTGTGTGTTTTAGGTGTAGAAACGACTGGGAAGTTCAAGAAGGGGTATCAAAAACCCGAAGACAACTAAGGTGAGTTTCTAGACCCC
>BJCO01809348.1:0-16222 GCA_018326465.1 Flaveria floridana
TATATATATATATATATATGTATGTATATATATATATGGTTAGATTCTTTACAAAACTCAATTTATTTTGAGAAATTACAGAACTAATCTGGACTACTCATTAATTTTCAATCGTTAAAAATAAAAAGTAAATAAAAAGGTTATAATGATAAGATTTATATATTCTCTTTCCAATTAAGCAATTAATTGATTTATATCTTATCTCTCATCTATCTTTTCTTTTATCTAACTTTTTTCGTGTTACCGTATATATTAAACATCAAAATAATTATATTTTACAAATATATGTTAAACATTAAAAAATGATGATAATTGTGAGTGTTAGTTTTTCAAATGACTATATACGAATGGTTAAAAGAAACTTGATAAAGATGAACTTTCATTTACATATATATAAATATTCATATTGAGCATGTATTTTTTAAACTAATAGCTATCTACATATGTGTATATTTCATACTAACTATTAACATATACGTATGAGTTATAAATAGGCTGTTTGCATGCATATATTCATACAAAAATAGATGCCTTGGGTTGCTTTAGTTTTATATTTACGTAAAACTGGTGCTTTACGTATGTGTAAATTGACTATTTACATATACGTAAATGCTCTCACATGCTTAATATGAAAAAAGTAATAAATAGAAGAGGTGATTAAGAAAATATAAATCATAAGTTTTGTAACACCAAGTTAGCTTCTTGATTTCCTAAAGAATATATCGTCTATCTAAATTAGCACATAAAAACTAATTTGGCATTATGGAGTAGTAGCCTCCTGTACAAACATATTAAATATATCAACAACTAACATAAGATGTATAAACATAACTCTGAATCTTAGAATGGGATGTAAACAAATTGAGATCACTGGTTTTAAGAGAGATTGAAAGATACTGGAATGGAGATCGAGATCTAGGGCCGAAAGTGAACTTCGTACCACCTACCAACTTTCTGAACCCACCTTTAAGTATATACTCCGATTAACCGTGCCACATAGTGACGGACTTGCGGGAATCCAGCACCCAAAACAACGTCGACTTTATGTTTGCAGTTACCATTATCTTTTTGATTCTCTAGATAAAACTTTGGCCCCTTAAGCTGCCTAAGGATGCCCCTCTAGCAATGGTGAATTGTTTTATTGTTGTGTAGCGGAGGGCACGGAGCCACGAATCGATACTTTGTATGGTGTTATTTTTTACCTTTTGTGTGTGCCCCTTCCTACGACATTCTTCTGCTTAATATTTTATACATTTTGATCTAAATGGCTATTTTTTTAAATTGTTGATATTATATCATATTAAATTAGGATGAGGTTTGACTTTTCAAAACATTGAATGATTTACGAGAGAAAAGAGAAATAATAGGAAGTGGAGTTATAGAAAGAAATAGCAAAATGCCTCAATTACCCTTGCATGCTTAATTAGTTGTATTTAGTTTTTAACATATTTACTAAAATGCCATCATTAATTTTAGCCATTGATTTGTTGATCAAAAGGTGTAGATTAGTTCTCGCGGTTCTAAATTTATTTATAAGTTTTGTAATGATCATATCCATATATATATATACACACACACATACATACGAATCATTACATTTCATGATCATCTTTGCACTAATAGTTACTTCATATGTTGTAATTTTATTTTCTAGGAGTTAAATAACTGGAACAATTTTAAGAAATATTTATTTTGAAAAAAGATTATATCGATAGCCGGACAAATAAAATCTATTTATGTTTATATAAAGTTAGCAAACTAAGTCATGTAAATTGTAAAGAGTACTACGTGTTATGTTTGTAGATTTTATTTTAAACTTTTGGTTTAATAATTATTTATGTTTATTATAACCGAAGAGTTGCAATCATAAGTCTAATATATAGTAATGTTACTTGTAACAATTTTGGTAATATAAATTGTTTAATTTTATCTTGCGTAGTTTTTAGCTATTATTACTATGTCAATATATATGCCCTCTAAATCTTTTAGTTTTCTTTTATTCAAGGCATATCTTTCTTCCTCACAAATATATTTTGTATCTTGTAGCTTTCAAAGGGGCCTATTTTTGAATATGTCACGAATAATCAGAAGACATGGCAAGATTTGATGAACGACATGACACGATGATTGTCCAAAAAAATAGATAAAATATAGCAATTCCATTTTAAAGTTTACCAAATAAAACAATAACTAATTTGATATTTTAATTTTGAAGAATATATACTATTAAAAGGATATATGATTAGCTTCGATAAAGAAATGGTCAAAGTATATATATATTTCAAAAAATGAAGATTTCTTAATTTCGGTTTGTTTTAAAAATTTATGTTTAAGTGAATTAATTTAAAGGATACGACTAGGTTTAATAAATCCATGTATTTAATTCTAGTATTATTTTATATGAATGTGTATATATATTGTAATATTTATACATGAATGTGCATATGCATACGTTATAAAAATATTAAAATATAAACATGTTATAAAAAATTTGATTAACAGCCATACAACAAGCAATTTTGGTAGGTTATTATTTATAAAAGCTTATAGTACGTGTCACACAAAGAGATCAAATTCTGTTTTTAATAAGAAGATCATGAAGATTAACGCTATAGGAAAATAGTTAAAGTAGCAAAACACTAACACAACAATGAACAAAGAAATTGTACAACAATGTAAAAAAAATATTATACATATCCACATCAGATTATTAGTGTACAGTCATACTATTGAATGGGATTTCATTTAAACATACGTTTGCTAAAACATATCTTAAATATTATACTTTTGAGTTCTGACTGAGGTGATATACAACAATTTACAAACATGTTGTGTCACATCCCTCATTAGAAACAAGTGTCACTAAATAACATTTTTATCGATCGGTGAAGTTTTACATAATATACCTTAATTATGCAAACTCATAATTGAAATCGAATTTGGATCTTTCACTCTTTCCATGAGTAGATAATGACACAATTTCAATCTTGGTCAAGAAGATTTCATATACTATTTGTTTGTGTTCATAAGTTCGAATTGTATACGTCTAATCATATTGATGAATGGTTTTATAATTAGACATGGGGAGCCACCAATTATATGCTTTCTGTGGTGCAATGTATTTCTCTCGTATATAGCAAATCATTTGATATTTAAATATTTAGTTTTAGTTATATATGATATTATTAAGCCTTGATTTGATTTTTAGATATCTAAAACAAGTAATAATGACGACATTGACATGATAACTACAAACAAAATCTGATTTAACGATATCTAGCTAGCTAAACGTTTACTGTTAAAAAGAATACAATAAATAATAATAAACAAAATGAATCACGTAAAAACTAGCAAGCTATGCTGACTCTATTGATTGACAATTGTGTATATACACAAGACAAAGAGGTGATAGGTGGTATAGTTAATGCGAAGGATAATAGTTTAACTGAACCTGAAGATAAACTTATATGCAATATAACTTTACAACATTATATGTCAAAAAAATTAAATAAATGTAATTAAGTTGTAAGTTTTACATGTTAAACAGTATACTAGATTTGCTAAAAGACTATTTCATTTCTAGAATTAATTACAAATACAACCTTTCTTTAGTTTAAGCTTCTAATTAAGTTACATGTTATAGTCTAACGGGTACTACAACCCGATCAAGACACACATAAAATACGAAATTTTAAAAGTATAATAAATACGTTCAAATAATTATAGGAGTAAATTATAGTGTTTATCTTTTATGTATATATCAAATTACAGTTTTTATCCTTAAACTTCACTAATCATAAAAATTACCCTTTACTTTAAAAGTTGTAACATATTTCGGAAAGAGATTTGTTGTATATTGCGATCGAAACGAACAATTTGAATGATTTCTTCACATGCATACGTTAATTGTTCAAGAGAAACTAGGGTTTCTTCGATAGATTCTTGTTTATAGGGTTTTTGTAGGTTTATGCATTCGAACATTTGCTGATGCCGGAGGTTGATCGAAAATCGAACGCTAATAGTAGTGGTGGTGACAAAAAGAAGAAGAAGAAGAAGACCAACAAATGGAAGCGGTGGGGATTCATAACATCTGTGATTGTAGTTTTACTCACCATATATATTAATCCATGGCGACATTCGCTCAATTATTCTCTCCTCCATAGAAATTACTTATGTTCTGAGGTACAATCTGATGTGATCATGTTAATTCATGCAATTGTTATGAGATTGTGTAGAAGATATTGTGATTTGGTAATTTGTTTGTTTTTGATTTGTTGCGTAGGATACTTGTGAACATACAGGAATTGTTGAGGAATGCTGTTGTGATTATGAGAGCATTGATGAAATTAATAAAGCAGTTTTACATCCCTTGTTACAAGAGCTTGTTAAGATCCCTTTCTTTCGATATTTCAAGGTCTCGTTCGATCTGATACAGTAGTTAAAACCTAAAACCTTGCTAATTACTTGTTTAAACTGTAAAAGGATATTTGATTGTGCATGTGACAGGTTAAGTTATGGTGTGATTGTCCATTCTGGCCCGATGATGGCATGTGCCGCCTGCGTGATTGCAGTGTATGTGAGTGTCCAGAACATGAATTCCCAGAGTCTTTTAAAAAGCAAGTGCTGCATATTCTTCCTAAAGATGATCCTGTTTGTCAAGAGGGAAAGCCCGAGGCTGCTGTTGACCGCACTCTAGATGATAAATCGTTTAGAGGCTGGGTAGAAGTTGATAATCCATGGACTCATGATGATGAAACTGATAATGGTGATACACACTATTCACTTGAATGTGCTATGATCTGCTGACAGTGTTAATTTATATTTTGAAAATGTGCAGGTGAAATGTCGTATGTGAATCTGCAGCTGAACCCTGAACGTCATACGGGTTATAGAGGACCATCAGCAAGAAGAATATGGGATGCTATATACTCAGAAAATTGTCCAAGATGTAAGTGTGTGTGCGCGCGCATGCCTGTTTACTTTGTGGTGATATTAAAGTGCCAACTGCACTAAATTATAATAACAATTACACTTTTCCTTGATATAGCAATCAAGTTTAAATTAGGCGCAATTTAGAAACCAACTTGCACTATTTTACCAATTGTAGCAACCATGTTTCATTTTATTACTGTCATTTCAAAAGTTGCTGACATGGTGTCTTGTTTATCCTTTAATTGTGTATGTATATGCTGCATTTGATACGATTGGAGTCTCTGACTTTCGGTAATTACTTTAAAAAACAAATTTAAAAAGATCATTTTTCCAACTTTTAAGTAATTTTGGTCTTTTAACATAAGCAGTTTTTGCATATACGGCGTCTGATGTAAAGGTTGGCATGGAATCAACCAATATCACATTAATATTTACGGGTAAAACCAGCTAAATGAGGTTGGTTTCTAAAATAAGTAATAAATTGTAAGTCGGTTTCTAATTGTGCCTATTTAAAGTTGGTTTCTAACATTGTGAAGGAGGGATATGCACGATGTAAAATGAGCTTATAGAATTATCGCTTTCGTGCAGATGCATACGGAGAGACATGCCCAGAGAAGAAAGTACTATACAAACTGATATCTGGTTTACATTCCTCAATTTCAAGCCATATAGCTGCTGATTATCTTCTTGATGAGACTGCCTATAAGGTTCATCTTATGTCGTCCTGATTATAAAAAATGTTATGCTATATGAAGAAACTTCCATTTAGGGAAATAAAATAACTGACCATCTATTGGCTACATTTACAGTGGGGTTCAAATCGTGAATTGATGCACAAACGTGTATTGAAACATTTTGATCGTGTGGAAAATCTATATTTCTCTTTCCTTTTTGTTCTTAGAGCTGTGATAAAAGTGAGTGCTCTTTGACATATTTTACTTGATTTAATTTTATGATTACTTGAAAAAATTTACTTTCCTATTCTTTTATTGAAATATGCATGTCACATGTTACAGGCAGCTTCTTATTTGGATCAAGCTGAGTACGACTCTGGTAACCATGTGGAGGATCTGAGAGCTCAATTCTTGGTTCGACAACTGGTTCACGATTCTAAATTGCAAGATGCGTGTGCTCTTCCATTTAATGAAGCTGAACTGTGGCAAGGCCAAGGAGGACCTGCACTGAGGCAGCAGATTCAAAATCAATTTCGAAACATCAGGTTTTTTTCCTTCTGGATTCTGTATTTGTTATGCTTATGTACTATAAACATTAATGACATCAAACATGCTTGGGTCCATTGAAGGAACAAAGTACTGAAGTGAGGTGGTCATTTCTGCCCATTCACTTATGAACTGGTCAATTTGGTTTATGTTTTATCCCTAACGTAAAAAGGAAAATGGGTTAAACAAGTCAACCTGGTCTGAAACAACCAAAAATTGACTGGAACCAGTATAAAACCTCCTAAACTAGCCGTAAACCATCCTAAAACACGTCTAAGACCCCTGAAAATGGTAAATTTATACTGTGTGTCTTGCTTAAAAAATCCCTCTCTTTTTAAGCACCTTGCACCTAGGCCTAGGGTTCATGCTTTTCGCCTTGAGTGCACGCCTTCGATTACCTGGCTATTTACATTTGCCACATATAGTAAGAAGAACTAAAGTTTTTAAAGTAGTATTACTGTTATGATTATGTTTGTAACTGAAATGAAACTTTTGTATGTGCCAGTGCACTCATGGACTGTGTAGGGTGTGAGAAGTGTCGCCTTTGGGGAAAACTTCAAGTTCTTGGGATTGGAACTGCATTACAAATTCTCTTCTCTGTTGATGATCAGGGAACCCCAGACCCACACGTTAGTATTATATATTCTTTGGTAAATTTGTCTCATTGTGCTTGCTTTTGTTATTACTAGAAAAGCGAAATGGGTGAGTTGGGTAATGGGTCAAATTGGGCAAATTTGGTACATGGTGGATCGACTCAAAACACTTGATCAAAAGCGTTACAGTTTTTACTAAATAGTTATTCTGTGAAATATGGTTTAAGAGGTTTTATGCATCAATCTATCTTTTCAAGCCCGTTTCCTTTTCAGCTATTCTTTTTAAAGTTTATTATATTTTGTGCTGGACCTGTAAAAACATTCCCCTATTCATCCCATTCATTGGATAGCGGTTGAAATGTTCACATCTACTTTTACTACTAACCTTCCTCGTAACAGACTCTTCTTTTTTTCTTTTTTAATTTTTTGTTTGTGTTCATTATTACAGCTGCAGTTACAAAGAAATGAAGTGATTGCTCTAATTAATCTACTAAATCGGCTATCAGAATCTCTTATCTTTGTTGCTCAAATGAGAGATAAGGTCACTATAAACCCCCCTGCTCAAGAAATGGGTTTCATTCGCAGACAATTAGGGATCATTAACAGCTCAGTGGTACAACTTTGCTGCTAGCAGTTCTTATTTTTTGGCTTTAACTAACCAGAAAATTAAATTTGAACTTCTGTTTTCAGGTGGAAGAAGCTGTCAAAATCTAACCACAGTTAACAGACCAACCCAAGTTGAAGATAATACCAATCAAAGATATGATCAGTAATATGTAGTTTGGATGATTCTGATGGTGTTTGTACGTACTTCTCTGCACATTGTCCTGTGGCATGCTGACAAGATTGCGGGAGAGTTGGAAATGTGTCAAACAAGTTATTTTGGTGTTTGTCCGGGCGGATCAAAACATGTATACGATGTTTAAGTTTCTTATCAATAATTAACATGGTAATTCTATTTGTAAGGCATTATCAGCATAGTAATGTTATCAGAATTGTTATGTTAACCTCTGAATTAAAGAAGTATGACAAACTTTGGAGGGCTTTTACTTGTTCACCATCCCCTTTTTGTTGATAATTTTTATTTTATCAACTTAACCCGCTTGAGATAAAACATAATACAAATTAATCTTTCGTTATACAAATTAATACATCCGTAAGTAAACAAGATCCAAACCTCTATCACAAAAACAATTGTATAGTATTTATATTTGTGTAAATGTGTTAAAACTGAGTTATTTTTTGGATTTCTTATAAATAATTGATCGTGAAACGATCCGGCCCTCAGGTCATGGCTCAAACCATGTGAAACAACCTCCTGCACAAATTGTAGGACAAAACTGCATACTCTATCACAAAAACAATTGTATAGTATTTATATTTGTGTAAATGTGTTAAAACTGAGTTATTTTCAGGATTTCTTATAAATAATTGATCGTGAAACGATCCGGCCCTCAGGTCATGGCTCAAACCATGTGAAACAACCTCCTGCACAAATTGTAGGACAAAACTGCATACTCTATCACAAAAACAATTGTATAGTATTTATATTTGTGTAAATGTGTTAAAACTGAGTTATTTTCAGGATTTCTTATAAATAATTGATCGTGAAACGATCCGGCCCTCAGGTCATGGCTCAAACCATGTGAAACAACCTCCTGCACAAATTGTAGGACAAAACTGCATACATTAGATTGCGAAGCGATCGGCTCTCCCAAGACCCTACGCAAAGCGTGAGATAAGTCAAACGGGGGGCACGCCTCCATTTTACAAACAATCAATACGCTTTAAAAAAAAGTAACCACACTAGCAAAAGCATACCACAAATCAACTTGTTGACACCTAGGTTCTTTTGCACAGAAAAAAAAATACAATAACTAAGAAAATTACCACACTAGCAAAAGCATACCACAAATCAACTTGTTGACACCTAGGTTCTTTTGCACAGAAAAAAAAATACAATAACTAAAAAAATCGATAATTTTCTATAGCGATCATGACCCATTACCGGGTAAATTGCAGCTTACGGGAACAGCTAGTCTTCAATGAGACCTTCGTTTTAGGAAAATCAGGTGCTTTTCATTGCAACACCCTAGAAGAAGTAAGAAAAATAATAATAGTAATTTGTTACTTGTATACATTAAATATATGATAACCACAAATGTATTCACTGACAAAAGAATAAGGTTTCAACATTCATCCAAGTGACAAAAAAGAACAATACAAGAAGATCAAAACATTTGATCCACAACGTGATGCATCATCTAAATCTGTTTTCCTCCAACCTCTCTCCTGTTGCAGTTTCCTGCTATCATTACAACTTTCAAACCTGAGCTTTTAGACTACATGAAATGTCAATTTTGTCCCTCTTTACAAGCTCAGATTCTATTTCTATGTACAATGTAGTAGCATACAAGTATGACAAAAGACAAACTAAACGAACCTTTTCTGAAAGCCCGTAATTTTCTGCTTGGAAAACTAGAGAGGTTGATCATATGACTCGTGCTAAAATGTTTGGTTGTTGAGAATCTTGTATTGGGACTTTTGTCGTAACAAATAATCATAGGATGAACGTGTTATGTTTTATGTTTTACTGGTATTATATCTCGATTCCAGCTTCTTTAAACGCAGCTGCCATGGTACTTGATGCTTCTTCAAGTGTTCGTCGTTTTTGAATGGTATTAAACGCTTCGATTACATCACCTTCCTCCCATTCATTAAAGTCATCAACTCCAATTCCACACTCTAGTCCTGCATTCACCTATTCAAGAAAAGAAAGATTTCTTAAATGTAATAATATATATCTTTACTAAAATCATCTTTAACATATGAGTTGCTAGAAAAACTCAAAAAGAAGTATAAAGTGTTTATGGGTCGGCCCACCCTGGCCAAACCCTGTGTGACCCGCCCATTTTGTGACCCAGTCTATGGTTGTCAGTTTTGAACCTACTATACCTCTTTCACATCTTCCTTGATCCGTCTCAAAGAATCAAGAACACCAACAAAAACCGTCTTTCCTTTCCTCAGAACCCTAACTCCACAATCTTTTGTTACTTTTCCCTCGGTCACCATGCATCCAGCAATCCGCCCACTTCCACTACTAAACACTGCCCGAACATCCGCAGAACCAATTGGCACTTGATCCTGTAAGATACCAAGAGTTTTTTACTTAAAACTATAAAAAGAACTCAGCGTATGAGTAAACAGGTCAAAAGATCAAATTTAGAACTTTAACCAAATGGAAACCAGTAAACCTGACCAGCTACCCAACCCACCCATTTTGTCACCTATAACTATGGAACTTGAACAAACCTCAACAGGGTCTAGTAGTCCCTCCATTGCCGCCCGCACATCATCTAGAAGATCATATATAACTTTATAAATCCGTATTTCAACGCCCTTATTGTCAGCATAGCTTTTAACAGAACCAGATGCTTTGACATTAAAGCCAAAAATAATGGCTTTACTCGCAACAGCCAGGTCAACATCACTGGTACTCACATCACCAGTTGCTTGTAAAATAAACTTCAGAGTGACGTTATCTTGTGGGAGCTTCTGTAAGGCTTGTTTCACAGCTTCAATTGATCCCTAATCATGATTAACATAGTTTAATCTTGTTCTTTAAAGCATTATCACATACAAAAGACAAAACCTTGTGTGCGTACCTGAAGGTCGACCTTCATAATAATGTTCAGCTGGTGCAAATCTAATCCAGAGTTCTTGCCTGATGTAACAGCAGAAGCGAAGGACGAAAGTGTAATTTTACCATCCCCAGCTTTGGCCAATATACGCTCATCTCGTAATGATATCGCGCGTTCCTCTGCCCTCTCTCGTGCAATATCAAGTGTGTCAACCACCTCAAATTCATCACCCGCAAATGGGACGTTGTTTAATCCTATCACCTGCAAGTATGCATTTCTAATGGGTAAAAATGATTTGGGTTGAAACACATCATTTTCTGAATTCTAAACGGGTCAAATGGATTTGGGTTGAGAAAGACAACTTTTGAACATGTCATACAGGTTTTGATTAAAACAGGTCAAACAGGTTCAAGTCGAGATGGGTCAAATGGGTTCGGGTTAAAACAGGTCTTTCAACAAGTCAAACGGGTTCGGTTCAGACCAAGTTGTTTTCTAACAGGTCAAATGGGTTTGAGTTGAAGCAGGTCAAACAGGTTCGGGTTGGATGTGTCATTTTTAGTATGGGTGGCAAAGGACAAGACCAAGTCAGAATCAAATTTTACCTGTACTGGTATTGATGGTCCAGCATCATCAACTCGCTTTCCAGCATCATCAAATAAAGCTCGGACCTTTAGAGCCATCAAATAAGATGAATGTAATCAAAGTGCCAATGTTTTATGGTGAAGATTTTAAATATATTAAACATGGTTAATTAATGTTTTTACCGACCTTTCCAAAGGCTTCACCACAGACAACTACATCCCCCTTTTTAAGTGTGCCATTTTGCACAATAAAAGTAGCTACGGGTCCTTTTGATTTATCAAGACCAGCTTCAATTACAGTACCCTTTGCATTTCTATCGGGATTAGCCTTCAATTCTTGCAGCTAACAATCAAGAAAAAAGAACAAAAAATTAGAATCTCAAGCTAGTTAAAATGTATATATAACTTTCAATAGATAAGTTTACCTCTGCAACAAGCATGGTGGTTTCTAACAATTCATCCACATTCTTGCCAGTAAGAGCGCTGATCTGTAACAGAAATTTTATTTTAATCAACAATACAAATCATGCAAAGTATATTAATATTATAATGAAAGAGTAAGGGAGTCTGTCCTGCACCTGAACCATAGGTACATCACCACCCCAATCTTCTGGTTGACAACCATTTGAAGAAAGCTCTTGCATAACTTGCATTACTCGATCTGAAGCTCCCTCCTTATCTATCTACAAATTTCAAGGACATAAATGCAAAAGATTAGCAAGATATGTGGCCAACATTGAAAGTTCAATGATTTGGTTACACTTATTATACCTTATTAATGGCAACAATTATTGGCACACCGGCTGATTTTGCATGGGCTATGGCCTCTACTGTTTGAGGGCGAATCCCATCATCTGCAGCCACTACAATAATTGCAATATCTGTAACCCTAGCTCCACGCGCTCTCATTGCACCAAAAGCCTGCAAAACATTGTTTTTTAGTCTCTAACGCCAAATTTTATAAAACTTGGCATTAAAGTAAAACGAACACACCGGGTCAAAAGTAGCCTGATTCTCAAATGTGTAAACCTCCTAAAATCACTTTATTGAAAAAAAGATAATTATTGTCATCAAACCAACCAATTTTCGGTTCTGCTGTATAGCCTACCAAAACTTTTTTAGCAGTGATCGCGTCCCTCAACTTTTTTAACTTGTTGAAAAGAGCCATGTTTACTTGTTGAACAGGTAAAATGCTTATGTGGATACCACATGTACGAAGATATATATAATAATTGTAATAACCTAGTAAAGTTAAGTGATATAAGTATATAGCCAATATAAACAAAAATTAGGGGATTAAACCACTAAAGGTTAAAATGTTATTGGTATTACCCAACATTAACCTGTAAATTTGTCCAAGATAATTACTAGCCTGTTCAACAGGTAAAAATGGCATTTTCAACGACTCAAAAAAGGTTAAGGGAGACGACCAGTACAAACAGAAAATATTAAGGGACAAAACTGCCAAAATTTTGATTGGCTTAATCCAAAGTCAACCCTTCTTTTAACAATATAACTTTTATGATCTTACTGATTCCAAAACAGGTTACAAAGATCATCATGCGTCAACCCCACCTGACCAGTATTAAAAAACTACATATTTTGACCGGTACCAAATATATAAGAATCCAATGGATTTACCTCATGTCCGGGAGTGTCAAGAAAAACACATGGTCGCATTGTACCGTCAATAGGCACTTGGACCTTATACGCTCCAATTCCTTGTGTGATCCCACCAGCTTCAGAAGCTGCCACCTGTTAAACACGGAGAGTGAAACTTCAACCTCCAACTAAAATCCAATTTACAACACATGTTAAATATCATGTTTTCTTCATTCTTTAGACGAAAAACTAACTTAAAACTACACCAAGAAATAATTTTTAATCACAAAGACGTCAATTAATGAAGTAGTATTGGTACCAACCTTGCTTTTCCTGATGTAATCCAAAAGTGTTGTCTGTTAAATACAATTACCAAAAAAAATAGTAGTATTAGCACAAATTAACCGTTAAACATACTTGAAGCACTAACTTTTGGTAAAAATCCTTACTTTTCCGTGATCAACATGACCCATAATGGTGAGAACAGGCGGGCGATCTTGTAAATTATCAAGATCTTCTTCATCGAAAATTTCTTTCTTTTTCGCCATTTCTTCAATTTTGGCTGGACCCACATCAATAACTTCCACATCATACTCCCGACAAACCATTTTAACCATTTCTTTATCCAATTTTTGCACCCCGTCAGGCTTGATGCCTTTTGCGTAAAGATGGCCAAGAATTTCACCTTCACTAACCGCCAAGTTATAGGCTAATTCATCAATTAACATACCTTCTTCATCAACTTCCATGAGTTCAACTTTAACCGGTTCAGCCTCCCGGGCTAACCGCATTCTAACCGCTTTCCTACTAGCTTTACTCCATTTTCTACCCTTTTTTGCACCCGGGATTGCGACATTAAGCTCTGACGTCTCATCATCATGAATTTCATCATCATCTTTAACTTTGGGCCTACGAGCCGGCGCGCCACTTTTCTTTCTAAAATCATCCTTAAATTTCCCAGGAGCCGGGGTCTTTCCTGGCTTAGGTGGTGCTAAAACGGCTTGAGCTATCAATGGATCAACAGCTGGTCTTTTAGATGCAAATTTATCAATTAAAATAGGGCCACTTCTCTCTTTCATTTTTGTAGCAGAACCATTTTCTTCAGCAACAGCAGGCTTTGGAGCAGCTCCTAAATCTTTCAAGATGGGTGGTCTTTTTACAGGTGGAGTTGCAGATGGTTTTGATTGTAATTGTGGTTGAACTCTTTGAGGTGGCTGAGGTGGCTGAGGTGGTCTTAGTGGCGCAACCAGTTGACTTTCAACATTCTCGGTTACCTCCAACTTTGTATTCTCATTCGGGATCTTCTCAGCCTTTGGAACTTCTTTCACAACCTTTTCTACTGTTGCAATCGGATTCCCTTTCCGCCACACACTTTTAAGAGTTTTAGCCTTTCCAGTAGGTGTCGAATTAACCCGACTGCCATTGTTTGTGTTTGGTGATGATGACGGTTTTTTATTTGGGATTTCCTTGTTCTTGTTTGTTTCTAGCTTCTCAGCTTTCTCTAACACCTCACCCAACGACTCAATCACCTTATTTCTCTCTTCTTCTTCACCTACCTTTGAACCACCTGAGCCCGAAACTTGTTCTATCTTCGTCTCAGGTGGTTTCAACACAGGCCTTCTAGCTGGCTTAAGTAAGAGATCAGCAGCATCCTCATTGCTACTTTTATTAGTGGCATTAAGGGACACCGAAGTCCCTTGATCAGCTATAAAACTAGTAGTCACAGAATATTTACAAATCGAAACATACCTCCACCTTCTCCCAACCAACAGGTTATGAAAACCACAAGAACTACTGGGAAAATAAACTCTCCTAAACGATAAACGCGCGCCTTCCAATTGACCAGAAGAACAAGTGCAGGTGCTACCCAAGCCCACTAATGAAGCAAAAGAAGCCATAATTGCACTCTATATGGACACCAACATCACTTTCTCATCCACAGAGACAATTCATCAAACACCTTATCTGCAATACTCTAACAACACTACCCACACCCACTTCTCCCCAAATTACACAAATGGGTCGATTGAAAACCTAAAGAACAGGGTTTCGACTAACGAATTCAGAACAAGATACGATTTTTATGCCAGAAATTGAAAACCCACAAGGGAAGATGATCTTTACCTCTTGAAATTTGGGGGTTTTGCGTTCTTTGTGGGTGGATTGGGATATAGTTAGCAGAAGCGTTAGTATGGGTTGCAAACCGTGTGGTTGTAGAAGAAAGGAGAATGAGGATGAAACCAAGAGTGTTGGTGTTTGTGTGTGTGTGGCTAATTCTATGCCTTTCGTCAAATGATAACGATCCATGTGTCTGATAAGGTTCAAGATTTCTTTTGTTGTCATCCGACCAAAATTGCAAATTTTTTCCCTAAATACAAGATTTTGTAATGCTTAAGAGGGATATTAGATACGAGTAATTTTCGTTCTAAGATACTTTCTTTGATATCATGATCCTTAGTCATGGGTTCAAGTCTCACTCTGAACCAAAATATTCAGAGTAAAGTTGAGTCCGGGGTTTTTCTCAGCAATGTGTTTCCTCCTAAGGGGGTTGGAGTGCGGTCCCGGTTGGAAAACGGATAGGTAGACCCGATTATTAATACATATCCTCCGAAATAGGGTCGTACATTTACCATTAAAAAAAAGATAGATTCTTTGGTTACACACAATATAATTTAATACGTTTTTATTTATGTAAAAACTAAGTTACTCGTAGTTTTTTACTGATACCTAGTTATCATTGATGTTTAGTTACTCCTAGTGAGTTTCTATGTAACACTATTACTACTGATACTTATTAGTTATGCAAATCTAATGCAACCTCGAGCGTATAATCAATCAATGAGACAAGATAAAAAAATTTTAAAAAAAATTCCATCTTGTCCCGGCATGACCCTTAGATCCATCAGGACTTTGCCTCCGGAAACCGCTAAAAGTGTGGTGCCCCATTGGAACTCTTGAGGTTTCTAGCCGCATGTAGTTACAGTAGTCACATACTAATATATACTTCACTCGTTCTTACTTGTATTGATGTTTATTTTTATCTTAATTGAACCTAGTCAAGCTAAGATGATATTAATGATAATAATGCAGTGCTACAACTCAAATTGATATCTTAATTTTATAGATACGACTAGTTTTGTCGTGCCTTAATATATTATGGCTTAACTGTCACACCCTCAAAATTCACGTGCGGAGTTTTACCGCGATGCGTGTGAACAAACCAGGATCACAGTCAATAGTTACTCAGAACGACTCTATATACCATATTTAAAATAAAACTAACCAAATTTCAACTTTAAAATCATGCGGAAACGTTTTCTAAATAAGACAAACCCAAAGTATAAAAATGCATAGTATGGCAAAACATGCGTCATTCCAATGTTTAAAACCCATAATTAAAAGACAGACAAATATGCCTATGAAATAAAGTCTTAGGATGCATGCTGGACCCGTGTTGTGCTCCTACTGGCAAGTTGAGTTATCGACCTGAGAATAGCATACTAAAAATATCAACACAATGGTTGGTGAGTTCAAGAGTTGGCGTTTAAATTTAAACAGTTTAACAGTTGTGATATATAAGCAATGTATTGTAACAGATAGCTAATCTATTAACAATAAATATTAATTCATAGTGATTTCGTAATTGAAGCTGA
>BJCO01809352.1:0-12730 GCA_018326465.1 Flaveria floridana
TGGGGACTTTACCATGGTACCGGTTTCCATATCAGACTTGGAAGCTACCATTTGAGATGTTAAGTGTTTTATGAGAACTGAGGAGATTTAAGATGGTGAGATCTTATAATTAAAAGCCTGGAAAGCTCTGATACCAATTGCAAGACCGGTTAAGGGAGGTCAATACAATCAGTCTCATAATGAGGAGAATGTTAGAACACTTAACAGTTCAAATAGGGAATCGGATTTAAGAACAAGATGCAAAGAACACAAGTAAACAAGGAGACCGAACTCAAGAACAATATATATGGTTTTCAAGAATGTTGTATATTAATCTCAATTTCTTTTACAAGTGTTACAATGCGTAAATAAGATACAAGGCCATGGATACTTTATACTATACTCTACAACTGGCTATACTTGGAAAGCCAGTTGGAATATTGAAAGAGAACAAAATCAATGTAGAGTCAAAAGGCAGATTGCTTTTTCACTAGTGCCTATGACATGTCATAGTTCACATCCTAATATATTATAAAAAGAATAAAATTACATAAAGTAGAAAGTTACAGACTCAAAACCTCAATGTACAGTTACAAAAGCATGGACCTTTTCACTAATTCTTACACGTTGGTGAGTCTTTAGAGTTGCAGCGGAAAGTGGGTCAGCTTTATGCAAAAGTACATTCGAGAAAAGCATATTTTCCTCTGTCTTCGTAAGAAATCGGTTTTCACTTCATTTGGCTTCAGAAGACAGCTTCAGAAGACTCGTCTTTTGGCTACGAAGATTTGGTCTTCGGCTTCAGAAAATTTTACACTTAGAATATTTTATGTGTAGAGCGTAAAACTTTCGAAGCAACTTCTACTCTGTACTAAGTGTATGCATGTAGGAAAACTTTGGTTGCTTTGGTTGCTTTGGTTATATTTTCATCATGTATTATAAATATTTAATATTAATGGGCATGTCAAGCGACATCATTTTTTTATATAACCTTACAATTTCATTTTTAATTTCTTGCTTTTAAACTTTGTTTTATCGTCTTTAATGATTTTAAAATTAAGTGATTTAGATATTAGGTTAATTGTATGTCTAATAGTTCAAATCAGTCCATATAGTCAACAATATGGTTCAAAATCAGTACTAACTTTAAACAATGATTCTGATACGATGCACAGTAGCTTCAATGTGGTGAACAATAATTACTTAATACGATGAACAGTACTGATACGATGAACAGTACTGATACGATGAATAATGCAATCAATTCATAGATTCAATGTATTGAACAATAATCTTCGATGAAAATTACTGATGTGGTGAATAGTATGCAAACACTGATGCGTTGAACCATGATCAATACGATACACAGTTCTCAGTGTACTTTTTTAAATTCCCATGAAATCATAACTAAATTCACTCAATATTGGTGTATATTTTTTAAATTCCTATTAAATTCCTATGATTTTGATTGGATCAAATTCTCATTGTAATTTTTCTAAATTCCCATTAAATTCTCATGATTTTGATTGAATCAAATATACTGAATTGCTATTGAATCATCATGGTGGAAACACAATAATTGATAATCATAAACATCTCTAATACTTATGAGATGCTCTTTGCATATATTGGAATCATTAGAATACACAAATAAGATGCTCTTTGAATATATTGGAATCATCAGAATACACTAAGTGAAATTAGGGTTGCAAAGGGTTATATCATATTATCATGTGAATCTTATCATTTTATTTATAGTGCTGACATATGGCTTCTACAATTGACTATACTACCCTGACACAGTCTTTTACATCAGAATAAATACAAGTTAAAAAGTACACAAAATAGAATACGCATTAATAAATCGTTCATCCATATTGGCTAGTGCAGATATACAAAAGTTATCCACATTAATGGGCATGTCAAGCGACATCATTTTTTTATTCACATTCACTAACTCGGATGACCAATTACTTATCCAGAACATTTTTCTTCATCCGCATCAAGTGTAACTCATCCGCATGGAGTAAACACTCGAAACTTTTCGTCATCTGCATCATCTTGTCAGCATCCATCTTTATACTTGATAAACTTACCAAAAACAGAACGACTACTAACCATCACTTGAATTGACATGGATGATTCTTCAGGATCCAACAAAGTATATGTAAATATGTGTTATCATATGCACAATTATGAGTTACGTATATGTAAGTGATATTATTATTGTTCCTAGGGGTTTATATTAAAAAATATATACTTACCTTAAATAATGAGTTAAAGTTTACTCAATAAACCATAAAGAATTAAAAAAACAATGACTTAAAAATTATGTGATGGTTAGAGGTGGTTTTACGGTTTCAATCATAAACATTGTTTTCATTTTATCCATTTCCTATATATATGTATATTTATGTGTGTGTACATATGATTATGTGAATACACAAATATATGTATGTATATATAGGGCGGATTCGTATATATCTATGTGTGTGAGTGTGGAGAGAGAGGAATCGGAAGAAAACCAATAGTTAAACGGAAACTAAAACCACAAAAACAGCTAACATAATTTATAATTTCTTTTGTTCTTTTAAATTTTATAAGGGTATTTAAGTATCTACTACGTATACATTCACCATACATATGGGAATGAAAAGTGTTACGTATACGTAACACTATATCGAATGAAAATTTCTAATATGTGTAAAATTATGGTATGATATTGATTTAATCCGTACACCTATCTATATATGTAAACATGTTTTATAAAAATTTGGCATTAAAAGACTGGTTTTAACATATTTCATACTTTTAAAACATTCATTGCTTTAGACAAAAATCATGTATTATAAATATTTAATATTATATAAAAATTCGGTTTTCTTAAAAGTGTGTTTTTATTTTCAATCTCAAACGAGTATAAATAATCTGTTTTTTGGTTTTAGTTATTGAAGGTCAAATAAAAAAAATTTTAAAACTAAAAAGTGTGAAAAGTAATCTCAACAATCCATATTTTTAATCAATTGTTGAGATTAAATTATAGGGAAACCTTTTTTACATTGCTATTTTACTAATAACCACGTTTGTTAACTTTTTTACAAGTTTCCCGAATTTTTTTAACGTTCATAACATTTATATACGATATAATTTTAATATAAAAATTACACACGTAAAAACGAGTATTTTTTTATCTTTAAAACGAGTACAGTATTATTATATAAAAAGATAAAAAAAATAAAAATTTTAAACTCATACACCGTCATTGTGTCTTTAGTGTAGTTTATATGTCTTTTTGTTGGTTATTATGTTAATTTTGAATACTATTTTTTTTTCTTAAATGATGAATTATAAAAAATATAATGATGAAATAACATTTTTGTATATCTCTAATATGCAAATAATAAAGTAAACTAATTAATCCAATTATTAAAAACAATGACAAAATAACATAATGTTTCATTGTGTCTTTTGATCATAATTGTGTTATCTTGAATAATATGAGTTTTGAAAAATACATTGTTAAAATAACAACATTATGTATTTCTAATGGTAAATCATAATAAATAATAACAAGTTCATATAATCTATTAGAAAACAATAGCAAAAATAACACATTGTGTTATCTTCAACACTATGAGTTTTGAAAACTAGATTGGTGAAAGTATATCATTATGTTTTCTAATTATAAAACACAATGATATATAACAAGTTTATAATCTATAAAGATAATGAAAAAAATAATACAAAATGATATAAAATGTAAAACACAATGATTAATACATATAACAAATGATGTAAAATATATGACACAATAAACTGATATTTAACATAATGAACTGATATTTGACACAATGAACGTATAAAACACAATGAACTGACGTATTTGACACAATGACCAAAATATCATTTTCTTTAAAATAATAGAAGGATACATGTTGAGCCCACAATTCTTCTTATACCTTTTAGATTAAACATCTTTTTTCGTATAACCATACAATTTAGTTATCATCTTTTACGGACAAATGGAATAAAAGGTTTGGCACTTTTTATGGTAATAACAAAACTCAGTTTCTTTATCTTGTTTGCTTTTCCTTTGATTAAAGTTAGCATCAAGACATACGAATGTGGATGGTAGAACATCATTGCAACATGTTAATCCCTACATTAGAAGCATGCCTTTTTAAAACATTCTACTGATCGGTAAATCCAAACCTCATCTTTGCCATCTATTCTGGATCATTTCTTGACAGGTACTAATGTTAAAAGTATATAAACGTATTCTGGGACACCGATTTATCAATCGGTGTAGAATTCCTATAATTCACGATAACCTGATACTACTATAGTTTAATGTTTTTAAAAAAATTATGTAAAGAAGTTGAAGAAAAGCAAGCAAGATTTGACCTTCAATAGATGAGCACTGTGCTCAATCATATCTACACAACCTTCTAACTGTTGTGAACGTGTATGGAATTATAAGGTTCACTTTAGTGCCCCTTAAATGCAAATCTTACACCAATAATTAAGTTTTGCAACTACTAATTTCACAACAATGATGAGGAAACTCCAACACATAAAGCAGCTAATTAGACTCTTATGGATCGTGAGTTTCGAAGAATATAGCCTTAGCTTTTATCAACACATTTGATACTCTCGATGACCTCCTTAGCTCCTCTGTTTAAGCACTTTAATCAGGTCTTCAATCAATGGCAAATTACAATTTGATAATAAAAAACAACCTAACAAAAAACCTAACAGCGTTAATCGTTTTCATTTTCCGAGGACTAAAACCCTAACAACTATAATTGTAGAATCATCAAAACATGATCCATCTTATGATGCATACAAAAATAAAAATGATCACAATCGCAAACTATCTGTGATACAAAAATAAACCATATGCTTATCTTGAACTACACATCGCATATTAAGGCTTGAGAAACATGAGAACACAGATTCTTATCAAGCGCTACAAGATTTGTAAGATGTTGCCGTGATGGTGCGGTGAAGATGATGGTATGGTGCGATAACGACCAGTCGCCCGATTCTTTTGGTTTCCTAGCTTCCGGACCAGCAATTCTTTTATTCGATCTTCTATGAAAAATAAAGAGAAAGAAGATCGAAGGCACATTTATGTATTACATAATGACATTATTCAATAGAAGTTAAAAAGATGAAGAAGTTTATTAAAAACATCATCATTTGTAAATTACTACTCATTTCCCGTTGTAAGTAATAGTAGAGTAATATACATAGTTACTATCGTCTTCTTTTTTGGGTACATTATCAATTTATCTTCTATTAACACTGAGCACCTTCTATAATCAAATGTAATATCGCTGCAAAATAAACTTAAGAATTATATAATATACATGTAATACATTCCATCTACCGATAGAAATTACTGGTCATATATCATAGATATAGCGCGAAAAAGAGTGTGCTTAAAATAAAATTGTCTTTCAAAAAACTGAAAATGAAAACAAAAAAATAACTAGTTAATCATAACGATAATTATTAATTTGTAATATAGAATTCGTTGTCAGAAACCTCCCCCATATAAGATTCAAGAATCTCCATTATAATATTACACCATGACCACCCGAACTCCTTTCTTTCTTATCCGTTTCGAAAAATGTACAGTACGTATGTACAATATGTGCAAACAAATAATCATTTGCCAAACAACTTATTAAAACAAACATCGAGCTTTTCCTAAGAAAGTGCAAGTGAAATTTTATTTACCAACATGTAGTTATATAAATATTTATTAAAATAATATTATTTTGAAACTTTCTTGGATTTTACGTCAATTCTCGTTGAATACTCTACAAAAGATCCTTTATAATTACATGTTTTAAATTCCATTAGAGATCGATGATTTCTTTAAATTTTAGATATGATTCTAAAGTAAAAATTTTCAAGAAATATTAATTTCATTCATAATCTTTCATAAAAATGTGAGTTTTTGAAGTGTTTAATCTCACTAACAAAATAGAAAATTTTTTGATTTCTTAAATATACTAAAATCAAAATGCTTTCTATTTCTCAAAAAGAATAAAACAGAAACTAGTATTTCTCTCGGTGCTATGAGACGGGAGTTTTTTCCTTTTTCCTCGATCTACGTGGAGTGAGTTTTGTCGCTATCGCTTCAACTTGTGTAAAACTATAAAAGCGAGCAAAGAAACCGGCTCTAATAATACCAATACTGACAATAATATTTTTCTCTCATAAGCGATTCAGATTGTCGCAGTACCGCAATGGTATATGTATTTTTAAAAACATATTACAAATATGACGATTAAAAAATTAAAACAGGTTTTTTGGACACAATTAAAAGAAATAAAAGAAAATATTTCTATTTATGAATTTGAGGACATAAAAATTAATTTTATTTCAAAAAGTTAAAGAAATAAAAAAAAGGTTATTATTTAGTAACACGAATAAACATTTGATAATTGGTGTTTATAAAATATTTTGAAAGTGAAACATTTCTAGAAGTTGAAAGAAATTATCTCAAAAAGAAATAAAAACATTTAAATTCCTTATAAAGTATCCAATTACCCTATATATTTAAAGAGCAGATGGAATGAGCAGTTATTTTGTGGTTTTCTGATTTTGGCCACACATCTTTTCTCTTTTGCGTTTTTTCCCCTCTGGCCTCTACCTGTTTATAAGGGGAAATGCCCTCATTTTCTCATATGTGTGATGGTTGTCTCCGCCGCTGACGTCATCGCCCTTCCGACTTCCACGGTCGTACGGCGTGATATTCCGATAGGTGAAGGCGGCAGTAGGCGGCAACGGGCGGCAGTAGGCGGCAACGGGCGGTCAGCGGTGTAGGGCGGTTGTTTTCATTGTGTCTGTTCTCCAAGAGAACCTCTTCGTGAAGGTTCTCGGCTGGTGTAGCCGGTGCGTTCTTGGTGGCCAGTTTCCAGTAACATCTACATTCGCCTCTGTACTCTTTAGCTACTCACCGCCACCATTGTTGCTGGAGCTGCCTACGGTAATCTCTGCTCTGTTTTCGCAAACCCTAGGCGGCGATGGCTGGCCGGCTGATGCCGTCGATTCTCGGTCCGCGCTGTCGTTGTTGTACTTATTATTTCTCTAATCATTCCCGATGCCCTGCATGCACGATAGTTATCTCTCTGTAGGTGACAATGATCCGTATATAATCGGTGATTCGGTTCTGATTCTTCATCTAGGGTTTTTGTTTTTTGATTCTTACAGACCTTTATTGTTTGATGTTGATTTGGGTTTTCCATGTATTCTTGAATCTTCCTGATGTTGGTGGCTTCGATTCGCTGGATCACACACTGTTGCTTTATTTTAGGTTGTTTGTTGACTGTGATTATCTAACCAAAAACAAGTTGTTATCCTGGCGTGGCAACCATTGGTAGATGGTCTGCAGCTAGAAACAATGACCAAGTCTGAGCGAAAGCTATGTTTGTCGTTGTGTTGTATCGTGTTGGCTTCAATTTGTGAGATTGCGCATTATTGGCTATGTCAGGAGGTTCGTTGGTAATGATGGTCAAACCAAAAACATGTTGTTGTCCTAGCAGGGCATCCATATGTAGATGGTTTGCAGCCTGACACCGTGAGTTGGTCTGAGCCAAAGCATTATTACGTCATCCACTTATATGAACCTACATGTTTAAAAAGCTAATGTAATGAGTAGTTGGTTTTGTGGTTTGGTCTGATTTTTCTGGTTTGGGTATATAATAGGATGGTTGTGATGATTTCGAAAAAAAATTTATTATTTTGGCGTGACAACCACATTTGGTGTGCAGCCACAAAGAGAAGCCGGATCTGAGCCAAGGGTTGAAACTAGGGTTGTACCGGTGATTATCGGTTTTAAAATACTCGCGCAGCGCGCAAGGTAGAATTCAACTAGTTAGAAATAGAATGAGAAACAATAAACTTTAAGAAAAATATTATTTTAGTAAATACTTTTTCAATTACATCATTTAATAATTAAAATTTTCTATGACACCATCCAAGCAAAAAGAAAAACCAACAAACATATCCATCTATTCTAATAAACAAAAATAAAATGTACCACATGACACCCTTTAAAGGCTACATTTTGTCACGTGGCACACTCTAAGGCATTCTTTAAAATTCTACTAAAAAATACACGCGGGTCATTTTTCAACCAATTTACCCGAATTCATAAAATGGGTCATATATAAACCTTTTTCTCCCAATTTCACTTCCAAACACATTTCCTCTGAACTCTAAGCCTTCAATCGCCGATTGAAGAAGTTGTTGTGGAACCATCATCATCCAACCTATAACACGAAGACCTTACGCATGAATAACAAATATGCGACGATCTTCTTCTTCGTCATCAAAGGCAAGTATCGTCTTCATCGTCTTTCGATTTATTGTTTTTGATTTGTTGTTTATACGTCGCTCGATTAACAGATGTATGATTTTGTTTGATTAATTGACGTTTTACACTTCTATGTTTGATTAATCGAAGTTTTACGCTTCTATGTTTGATTAATAGATGTCTTATAGGTTTACAGATTCGTATTTTGACAATTTCAGAGAAATTTAGGTTAAGATTTTGTTCGTTATATGATGTTCTTTATATTAATCGATGTTTGATTTGTTATTTATTGATGTTGATCTGTTGATTATGTTTGTACTTCATTCGTATGAAATCTTTTTTAATTTGTTATTTATTGATGATGATCTGTTGATTATGTTTGCACTTCATTCGTATGAAATCTTTTTTTAACAAAATGTTTGGTTGTTTGCAGGTCATTATTGATTTTAATTTCTTATTTGATACTGATTTTAAGTTTCTAATTTCCTATTGAAACTGATTTCTATTTTTCCATACAGAATGATTGTTTTCCGACTATTGATTTACCACCTGGATTCTTTGTTGTCCTGTACTACATGAAGCCCCCATATGTGATGAGTTAATTGGTTTTATTGTATATCAATTTATATGTATTATCTACAAACATCTTATAAGCAATTTGTTTCTTATGTTTGTCTAGCCTATTTCAAAAGCATCTATGGAGAAATTTTTCAACCACCAGCAGCTTTTAGATCATCTTTTAATTAGATGTAAAGATAATACCATCTTCAAAGTCCTAATTGAGTTTAGAGATAATCAGATGTGTCTTACATAAGGTTGGAAAAGGGTTATATCTCATAATAACCAATTATCTAGAGATTTTGTAACCTTTAATCCAATTGATCATCAAATATGGTTCATTTCTTGCATTTATCAAGACCGCACACTTCAGAGTAGTCCACTATTTTATAGTGTCATGTAGGATCCCTTAAAGCCTTCCATGGTTTGTAATTTTATGTTGTCTCATAATTTCTCTGTTTTGTTTGCATTGAAAAGCATTTTGATATATATTTTTTTGTATTTTTCTTAATTATTACATAGTTTATATGTTCAAATTTTGTGGAAAAGTATTTGAAGAAAAAGATAATTGGCTCCTTCATTTTTGTAACGTCCAAGTTTGATCATTCCTGGCGGGTGGAACTTATTAAACACAAAACCCTCTATGGTTTTTCTGATGGGTTTACAAAGGTTCTTATGGATTATCCACTTAATTGTCGTGGTCTTTTGGTCTTTCGCCTCCTGAAAGAAGATTTACTACACATGTCTGTATACAGACCAAAACTGCATTGAAGTTGTGAAACCTAAAATTGAGTCAACAAATAATGATTTTGACATTCCTATAAATCAAGGTACACAATTTTACTTATTTATCTGTTTAAATGTTTTATTCATGTTTAACATAATTATTAATGCAGGTAATTATTTTGTTGAAGATTTTCTTGAAATGGTTGAAATAGATGTGTTTGACAATACACATGTCAATACCAGGGAAGGAAATGAAAAGTTTGTTGTTGAAGATATAGATGATAAAGTCAGATTTCAAGGTCTTGATTAATTTTATATAACAAATTCTTCACCATCTTCATGTATTTTATCAATTATTTGTATTAGATGAGACTTATGTTAAATAGCTCATACTAAAGTTATTTTATTGTTTGTAAATGTATTATTTAGGCTATACAAGTTCAACTCCAGTTATAAATGTTGAAGATGATAGTGTCGATGGTGTAGGTGATCATGTTTCAAATATGGAGAATGATATTAATGAAGATGATGATCATAGGGTTTACGGGGATGGGGGTGAGCAGTTTCTTTTTATGTTGCAAACTCTTCATCGTCTTCATGTAATTTAACAAATATTGTTATTAGATGATACATATGTTAAACACTTTCGAATATCTATTTGGAGGGAAGGTAGCTGTTTTTGGAGGAGATTTTCGTCAGATTCTACCAGTTATTCCAAATGGACAAGGCACGATATAGTTAATGCCTCATTAAGTTCTTCATACTTATGGTCAAAATGCAAGGTGCTAAGGTTAACAAAAAACATGAGGTTAACTGCAGGAAGAAATCAATTCAACATTGATCAAACAAGGGATTTTTCAAATTGGCTTTTGCAATTGAGAGAAGGAAATATTGGTAAATGCAATGACTTTGATTATATCGATATACCTAAAGATCTTCTAATAATAGATTCGGATGATCTGATATCTTCTTTGGTCAATTTTGTATATCCTGATATAATTCAAAACTCAAACGACTAAACATTCTTACAAGAAAAAGTAATACTGACGCCTACAAATGAACATGTCCATGATATTAATGATCAATTGCTCGCATTATTTCCTGGAGAAGAGAAATAGTATCTTAGTTGTGACCGTCTCTCCCGGTCTGATTATGTTCATGGTAATTTTGATGAAAGTCTTTACTCCCCTGACGTGCTAAATGGTCTTAAATTATCTGAAATACCAAATCATAGATAAGTTTTAAAGGTTGGTGTTCCTGTAATGTTATTAAAGAACATTGACCAAAAAAACGGTTTATGTAACGGAATAAGATTACAGGTAATTTATTTAGGAAATCATGTTGTAGAAGCCGAAATTATACCAGGAAGCAATATTGGCAATCGTACTTTTATTCCAAGACTAGTCTTACACCTTCAGACAAAAAGATTCCTTTTTAGTTCAAAAAAAGACAATTCCCTTTACTTGTATATTTTGCAATAACAATTAACAAAAGTCAATGACAATCATTATCAAGGGTTGGTCTCTACTTAAGAAGTCTCGTCTTTACGCCTGGCCAATTATATGTTGCGTTGTCCAGAGTTAAAAGCAGAGATGGTTTGAAACTATTAATTTTTAATAAGGAAGGGAACCTTACATCAACAACAAAAAACGTGGTGTACAAAGAATTTGTTTGCAACGGTGTAATTTCATGTTTAGAATTCTATTTGTGTTATCATTCATGAAGACTATATTTATTCTACATCTATGACATTTATAAAGTTTTAAAATTTTAAATAATATTATTATTCATATCTCGTGTGTCACACGGGTTTATAGGCTAGTCTTTTATATAAGAATTTCTTGCTCTTTTGAGCACAACTCTTAATTTTAAACAATATTTTTAGTGTAATTCCATAAAGAAACTTATTTGTTACTTAACTTAGCACTCTTTACGCAGATTCTAAAACTTATTGAATTGTTTGTCAATCGGATTTTACATAAATTCTTGCTCTTTTAAATAATATTATTATTCGTATCTCGTGTGTCACATGGGTTTATAGGCTAGTCTTTTATATAAGAATTTCATGCTCTTTTGAGCACAACTCTTAATTTTAAACAATAGAGTAAATTACCATTTGCATCCCTGACGTTTGTTCATTTTAACCATTTGTATCCCTACGGTTTTAAAATTACCATTTGCATCCCTAACGTTTCATTTTTATTTCCATTTGTATCCAACACACTGACGACGTTAGATTTTTCCGTTAGTTTTAGTAAAAAGACAAAAATACCCTTAATTAAAAAACAAAATTCTCCTTCACACCCCCAACCCTTTTATATTCTCTCTATCTTCTCTCTCTTCTCCCTCTTCTCCCTCTTCTTCTCACTCCATCCTCACCCACCACGGCTTCTCCGTCGGACTTCTCCCCTCCGGCGTCCTCTCCTACCACCTCAACCGTACCTCCGACGAGTCCTCCGTCGACCTCCGTCGGGACGGATGGCTTTTGGATTTAACCTCCGTCGGGAGGATTTTACCGTCGGAGAAAAGCTCATCCACCATGGACGCGTGATGGAGATCGGAGTTTTCCTGCACGCAGAAGTTGAATCGACGGTAGAAGACGATGAAAACGATCGGAGAAGTTGTTCCATCGGAACAGTGTCGGATTGTGAGAGATCATACGAGAATGAAATCCTAGGGCTCGTCGTCACACCACCGGAGTTATCAGAGTAGAGATCTATCGCCATTTCATACCATATTAACGTCAAATTGCGATTGAAATAAAAGTGTAAAGCGATTGATTGTTATAATGATTCAACGACTGAAGATGAACAAGAATTTGATCCACTGCATCAATTAATTTGGATCATCAATTGGTTTTTTAGGTAACTTGATGATGAAGGTAACAGAGGTTAGCACTTTTAAGGGGAAAATGAACCAACTTCGTTTATGTGAGAACTGTTATTGAGACGTGGGGAAGATGACTCTCAACAGTCAACATATGGAAATGAAGTTATAAAGAGATGTGAAACTGGTGATGGGTGGCTGCGTGGTGGTGATGGGTGGCTACGGTGGTGGTGATGGGGGCTGCGGTGGTAGTGATAGGGTTGCGGTGGTGGTGATACTGGCTGTAGTGGTGGTGCTGGGCGGCTGCGGTGG